>VXCM01004842.1:0-39326 GCA_014773175.1 Lucifuga dentata
GCTCTGCATCACTTCATCTAACTCACTCCAGAATTTCTCCTTCTCTTCTAACTCACATCCTACCTACTCATGTTGGCTTGTAAACAAACTACAAGCACTGGCTAATGTCCGTGAAGGCAGTAGATTTATTCATTAATAGTACAATACATGAGTGAGTTGGCAGATAATGGCCTAATTCAAATATCAGCATAATAGCTGAGAGCTAATGACTCTTAAGGGCCCCATGCCAGGTTAGCCTGCAAGATGAGTGAATAAACACTTGCTTCATTTATTCCTTAAATCCCCACCCCCACTCCCTTTCTTTCTGTCTATCCCCCATCTTTGCTCATCCCTAAATGAAGCCAAATCCAGACCTTAGACCTAATCTTCCCACCCACTTACCCACTACTCTAAACCCCTCAGGAGCCCCAAATTGACCTCATGGCCGAGCAGATTAAAGCCCATTCTAGGCATTAACACTCCAGAAGGGGGTCAAGGAGTCCATTAACCTCAACATGCTGGTGCACATGAAACAATGGTTGCACATGCGCTGTCAAACATATGAATAAAATGATGGGATAGTAGCTGCAGTACTTAAACTACACATAAATACACACAAATGCTTTTTTCATTAACACGATAACCTTATCCTGATGACAGAAATTTATCTTTAAATAATTTAATCCTAATTCTCATTTTACA
This sequence comes from Lucifuga dentata, assembly GCA_014773175.1. Classification (NCBI taxonomy): domain Eukaryota; kingdom Metazoa; phylum Chordata; class Actinopteri; order Ophidiiformes; family Bythitidae; genus Lucifuga; species Lucifuga dentata. Next base: position 682 of record VXCM01004842.1, read on the forward strand.
GACAAAGCTAACCTTATATCCAAATCCTAATCCAAACCAACCTCAATCTACCACTCAGACTGTCAGGTAAGATACAGGGAGTTCTAACAAGTGTCATGGCATATACAAGCATCTCAATCTATGATTAAGTACATAATGATAAGATTGAAAATTGCTGAAGTGATCTTTTGGGGGGGNGGGAGGCTTTACCAGTTTCACACATTAAATTCATTTTATTGCTTATGAGGAGCACTATTCAGCATGTAAAAACTACTGCACATAGGATTTTGTGACTGTGGATGGCACTGTGCAAAATCAGGGAAATAAATAAATAATAATAAATAAACTTTATTTGTGTAGCACCTTTCATAGACAACAGATCACAAGGTGCTTCACATGCAATAATATACAACAATGAAAAACAGTACATACAATCAAGAAACTGTAAAAATCAATAAATAAAAGACATCCAGTAAGAACAAATAACACCTAAAGAAAGCGACTACCTAAAAGCCTGTCTAAACAAAAATGTCTTAATCTGCCTTCTAAACACGACCTCAGAATCAACAGAATGGATAGAAGACGGAAGGGCATTCCATAGTTTAGGTGCTACAGTCTGGAAAGCACAATCTCCATGGGTCTTTAAACGGGTACGAGGGACAACCAGTAGCTTCTGACCTGAGGACCTGAGTGAGCAGGAGGCGGAGTATGTCTGTATGAGGTCCACAAGGTAGGGGGATGCCTGACTATGCAAGGCTCTAAAAGTTAGAACTAAAATTTTAAAATGCACTCTAAAATTAACTGGGAGCCAATGAAGACCAGATAAAATGGGAGTAATATGCGATCTCCTGTTGGCTTTAGTTAAAAGCCTCGCAGCAGCATTCTGAACAGTCTGAAGTCAATTTAAAGAAGTTTTGCTAAGACAGGTAAAAAGAGAATTACAATAATCTAAACGAGAAGAAATAAAAGCATGGATGACCATTTCTAACTCAGTGTTGGACACAACAGCTCTCAGTTTGGTAATGTTCCTCAAGTGGAAAAAAGAAGAGCAGGTCAACTACAGAACATGAGCATCCAGAGACAGAGAGCTATCCAGGATAACACCAAGGTTACGTACAGAAGATTTAATACAAGAACCTAAGGACCCAATACACGCCTTAATCTTCAGAATCTGATTGTCAGGGACAATAATCAGAGTCTCTGTTTTTTCTACATTTAACTGCAGAAAGTTTGCAGCCAGCCAGTTCTTGATGGCTGACAAANCTCTGTTTTTTCTACATTTAACTGCAGAAAGTTTGCAGCCAGCCAGTTCTTGATGGCTGACAAACAATCATTCAAAACAGTAAGTTTATGGAGCTCATGAGGTTTAAAGGAACAACACAGCTGAATGTCATTGACATAAAAATAGTAGGAGATATAATTAAAATTTGCAGTTAGCTGACCAAGTGGAAGCATGTACAATGAAAACAAAATAGGTCCTAAAACTGACCCCTGTGGAACACTACATGACAAAGCTGCTTTATCAGAAATGAACTGGCTCACAAGAACTGCAAAACTTCTATCACTGAGGCAAGAAGAGAACCAATCCAGTGCAGACCCAGTGACACCCACCAGCTGGTGCAACCTATCAATAAGAGAATAAATGGACCCTTATGACATCACAAGAGTTACTTTCTGTTGGTGGCGAAGAGGAAATCTTGGAAACAGAAGCTACCCAAAGAAATTGAGTGGTAAATATTTCTTAAAAGTGGCTTTATTTTTTCAAACTTGTAGTATAGCATCAGCAGGAAGTAACCCTTGTGATGTCAAGAGTCGCATTCCCAGTTCCCTGTACAGCTACAAAAGTGGCTGCAGAGGGCGCTGTGCAAAGTCAGATATTTTCATGTGTTGTATAGTATAAACTGAAATTGATGTGTAATTTGCTTGGTAAAACTGGTGGAGTCTCCCTTAAAGGTTTCAACATGAGCATTCTGTCGAAAAAGTGAGCGAATCTTGGAATTGAGCAGCAGGCGCGCACGCACACGCACACACACACACACACACACACACACAGTACCCTCACAAGCATTATTACTCACTAATTCCTAATTATCCCAAAAACACCCAATCTAGCTACAACCCATCATTAGAGACAACCCTGCTACTTAGACAATCGAACAGAGAGCCCAAAAGCTGACCAATCACTCAGATTCACAACTTATCCCAGTAATAATCTGATAATCTCACAACAAAGCTAACATCCCTCTCTTCAAGGCACAAGCCAAGGTTGATTCCTATTGTTATTCATGGAGAGGGTTGTGAGGAGCATGATGAATGATAACATCAGCCGTGTCTCACAGTACGGTAGCCTATGGGGGAAGTGACCAATATTTTTATCATGGCTGAAATGCAGTATGTGCATATTAATAGGAGAATTTGTCAACATTATGGTCTGCAGTGGACAGATAATGCCATTTAGGCTGATAGTTATATGATTGCCTACCACAGGCCCAGATAAAACAAATCACAGCCAACGTTCCATGCAAATTCGCTTGATAAAAATGCAAGCTGCAGAAAAAAAAATGCTAAGTAAGAGGGAAAAACATCTAGGAAGCATTTGAACAAGTGAGAAATTCCATTCCAGGGGAAATAGACCTTGCAAAGGAAATGTGAGGGGCCAAAATGGACATAAGTACTGAAATAGCGAGAAAAATGTTGAGCTGCAGACAGACAGTGGATGCATTTATAGAGAAAGAAAAGCCCCGGAGAGGCTGATCCGGGGATAGGAGACTGAACTACTGGCTGAACTAGACCAAGCGTGCTGAGAATCGGAACCTACTTCATATCTGTTAGTATTGTGAAGTACGCCACCATGTGGAGAATTACTGGTGAGGCAAATAAGAGAAGATGTAGCTAAGAATAGGGTTTGGTGAAAAGCTGTGGTTTCTTACATTTCCTCCAATAAGATGATGCAAATGGATCATGTACCTGCAGTGCATGACACCCAAGAGTATAGTGTCCACTGCCTTTGACCATTACTATGCATTGACAATAAAAAAGCTTTCTGAGTAGCAGGGTCCACTTTGGAGATCTCATTTGCCTTTCACAGCCTGGAAGACATACAACGTTCAAGAAAAAACAATACAATGGTTGATTGATAACTCCTGAGTCTATGATTGAAAGATCAAAGTTTGAGGTGTTGCAGATTTCAACAGTTTTGTTCTAACTCAACACTTTTCTACTGGTTTTATTTTAATTTCGTTGAAGTCACTTTTTTGGATGTCTAAAAAACGTCTTCCACAGCTGATATGACATCCTTATCAGAAGCCAAACAGGTTTCAGCGAAATACTGAGGGGGGCCCAAATTGGTTGGGTAGTGGGTGCTAAACTAGTTTAAAGCCACACTGTATGTTTCCTTTCTTTGTCCATCTTGAGCAACTCACAGAATTTCGGGGACCTCTGGAACTTGTAGGTTTTAATCAGTTAGCGCAGATAAATGCAATTGACATGATGCGAAAAGATACCTAAGGAATGATATTACTTCCACAAACAATGTTGCAGAGTTTGCTCACTTTTTATGTGTCAGACTGAAAACTTATAAATCAAGTATCATAAAACCAATATTGTTTTCACTGTATGTTTTTTGGGTAGGAAAGTACAACAAAGTAGATGCTCATTCATTCAAAATGCATCAAACGTAAAGAGCACTTGCTTCGAGGAAGCAGCACTGGTTGTACAAGTGTGACATCAGCTTGAAGACCTACATTTCAGTGAGGTGCAATACTGTCCTCCACAGACAGGGGTCAGTATCACTCAGACACAGACAAAGGCAAGAAAAACAGTATGCTGATGGCCTGCATATTATTTTTTAGACTGGATTGATGGGATTGATTCATGTGCTGCGCTACAAAACATGTGGCCTCTTTTCTAATCAGATCACAGTTATAAAATCAAAACTTATTTTGTAGAGAAGCAGACATACAAGCTATTGTCCAAGCATGACTCATTTAATGTGATCTTCGGGGTGTGGATGGGGAAGTGTAAGAAAATAAGACATCACAGCTCAATCCAGTCTTAAAAATACTGCTGAGGTCAGATCGTAAACCTCTCTTTAATGTAAATGTCAATATATCATATCCCATGTTACACATATTGATCATTTTTAAGTCTTCTGTAGTTTGTCAGAGACATGAAAGAGCACTCAGTGCATCATTGGCTTTGTACACCTCAGGTCTGACCTCCTCACCTCCTAAGGGACTGTCCACCCATCTCTCCTCCTTCCTCCTCCCCTTCCATCTTTTCCAGGAAATGATGAGTTGGACACGTTTCATCATCACAGTAGCCATAAAATCCCAGGTCACTTGATTCATCATTTTCACAGACATTCTGTCCATGCTGATGCTATTACTGTAACAGACCAAACCCAGACCCACCCGTTTGATGAATACTGTGTGTGTGTTTGTATAAGTGTGTATGAGGCAGACAAAGAGCAAGTGAGTTATACGCTGACTATGTACTGTATACTGACTAAGTGGGTGAGTGAGTGCATCCTTGTAAGATGTGAGAAAGAAAATAGACAGTATACCTGAGACCATAAATCAGAGATGAATGTAAATATGTTTGTGCTAAAATAACCTGCCGATAGCAAACAACATGCGAACCAAGGCACAGCTCTCTCAAAAGCACCATCCTGATATATGCAGCTGAATGCCTCACATGACCAATTTAGTCCTGCAACAACAACAAAAAAAGCATTCAACCTCTCTGCTGCCTCTTAGGGTATGAACACAAACAAAGCCATTTTGCAATATAATTGCATGCGTCTAATGAACACAACTGCCCTGTTTCAGATGGATCGATAAATCCGCACAGTTTGTGTATGTGTGTGTGGTGGGAGAATTTCACACATGGGAACACATACATGCATGCGCACACACACACACACACACACACACACACACACACACCGGCCACACGCTTGGCTGACCACTCCTCACTCCTCTGACATGCTTAAGTGTTTAACCCCGTAGGTGCCATGCTGTACACTGCTAATGTTGCTGTGTGGTCTCCAGCGAGTGCTATCGATCCTAATAGAGAACAGGAGAGGAGCAGCTTATCCATTAAGGTTGAATAACTCTGTCACCTGTCTCTTACTCCCACCAGAAGGAGTGTAACAGACTCAATGACTGGGAGGAGAAAGACAGAGGTGGGAGAGGGGGAGAGGGGGAGGAGAGAAGGAGGGATGCTCCACAGCTCCTGAACAATGCAGAAGGAGATAAAAGCAGAGGATGACTACCAGACAGGATGAGAAGGAAATGAGAGTCTGTAGCATTGCTTGTGGCTCCATGACGCTGTAGTGCTCATTAAAAACAAAGATTTGGATAGTAAAAAATGTGCAGAACTTTGCTTTTATTAGATTATCCTTACCACTAGTGGGGCAAAACGATATAACTGTGGCCTGTGGGTGGCACAGGAGGAAAAACCATGTTATTAGCTAACTCAAAAAGCTTCACCTGATCTGTAGGGTGACATTTTAGGACATCTCAGGCTCAGCTTTCTTCAGTTTGAGATAGATTTTGAGCTGTATTTAGGCTCAGACGGGCTTTGAGCATAATGCTAATATTAGTATACAGTATCACCATGATTACAGTTAGCATGCTAAACATTGAGGTACTGTGTTGTCAGTTAGTTCAAAGTAACCAAAGAAGCATGCACTTTTTTAAAATCATTACTAAAGTTTATGTGTGATTGTTGTATTGACTGTACCAGGAGTTGCACAGTGAATTTCGTTGTACTGGAATGTGCGATTGACAACAAAGGCGTTCTATTCTATTCTATTCTATTCTACTTTATTCTATGTATTCTATTCTGTGAATACCTGTTCCAACTGTAATGCAATCAAGTTGCCATATGTTTTGCACTGATAGTTGACTGACATGCTGACCAAGTGGCATCACCATCCCTCGAGCCGCCTCATCACCTCAGTAGCATGGCTATAAAATGACTATAGAAGAAAAGTGGTAAGAGAATTGTGGTGAAATGACAAGACCTAGATCCAATATGAAACATGTCTACTGACAGCCAGTTTAGCTGCTGCTACGACACAAGTCTATAAACCAACCAGAATGGATGACAGGTTGATGCTTGTCGCAGCACTATGAGTCTCCAGATATCCGTTGCACAAACTTACGTGCATTAAAACATGATATCATCGTCTGATACAGCAACCCATCCTGCACAGTGAGACATGCAGTGAACTTATATAAGATTGTTGTTACTGCACAGTTTTCAGGAGGTATAACTATTTTTTTCAATCGGGCAAAAATAGGACAATTCCACTGTAAAGCATATTATGCATAAATATATCAATATCAAATTGGGACTCACTATTGTGGGATCAATATTTAATGCATCAGAAGAAGATTGATTTTAATCATGATTAAAACTTGACTGCGCCATTCCTACAACACACAGAAATTCATGATCAAAAAGATATTAAAAGTGAAAGAAAGAGGTGTTGAGGATGGAGTCAATATCAGATTACCTGGATGTAATGGATGACCTGACAGACATTCAGTACAACACACACACATACACACACACACACGCCATGACGGATTAACATTAGATTTCAGCAGTCCATCCTTCTTGAGGTTCAAAACATTTTTTTTTCCCTTAAGGCACATGTACTTGTTAAGTACTGGCACACACACACACACACACACACACACACACACACACACACACACACACACACAAGCACATGCTCTCCAATCATAATTTTAAATCAATTTCCAATCTCATTTCTGAGCTCTACCTCATGACTCATTTTCATTTAGCAGATTCATTATGGGTAGGAAAAGAAAGAAACCCATCCAATTGAGCCCTGACACAGTTCTAGTCCTCAGAATCATGATGTCTTACTGGCCATTAACTGAGCAATCTCTAACTTCTTTTACTTTTTAAAAGGGAGAGTGGACAGTTCAGCCCCTCAAGTATTTCTGTCTTTGATGAAGACAGAATGAAAGCCTGCAAGGATACAGAGGAGCCACAAAAGATTCTGACTCAATTTGATTTGAAGCCAACTGGTGTACAGAAAGTCCAGAGGTCTCAAAAACTCCACTTCCTCTGGTCATAAATATGACTAATTATACTGCTACTACTGAAACAACTACTACTACTACTACTACTGCACATTGAAGATCTTGCTTTGCTATGGATAACAGTTTCATTGTGTCTTTCCATTGCTGTTGTGAAAAGCTCTTTTTTTAATGGAAAACTTGATTAATCCTTACTAAGTATGTATGTGTGTGTGTGTGTGTGTGTCTTTGCACATTGTGTTGGTGTGTATATGTGTTTGTTTCTATCTACATTTGATCACAACTTGCGTGCCTGTAAGTACTTGTCATTTCATGTTGGCAAGTAAACTGTGAAAAACAGCCAGATGCAGAAAATGCATATAACCAGGGCTGAATACACACACATTATTTTTTTTTTTATATTTGATATAATTGTAGTCTCTCCTGATGCAGTGTTGGAAGGGTAGATGTGATGTGTATCATCAGCTCTGACATGCTGAATCTGATTGGCTGGCAGATTCAGATTCAGAATCAAGCCTCAGTTCAGGACCTATGGATTTGCATACTGGATGAATTTGTAGGCATCAACCTCGAGAGGCATTTTGTAACTTTGGCAATATTAAACATAAACTCCCGACTGTATTACACAATACAAATGAGGGAAAACAACAAGAAGCTCAATGTGTCCCTTTAAGGGCTTTGGTACTTTTTTCATTAGTAATAACAGCAAGCAAAAGTCTGCAGGGCTGTGTAGCTGTATGTCAATAGGTTGCAGTCCCTTCATACGTTTTATAATATTTATATCGCGTCTCTGTTGCTTCTTTTCAACTATTTGACATTCCAGTTTAAAATGCTCAACTTTGAAAGCAGCACTGTTTATTTTTTCTACCCCCTGTGTAATTTGGTAATTTTTCTTTTTTTGTACCTTTGAAAGTCATGAAACCACAGTGGACCTTTATGATATATAAGCCCTATGTAAATGTGTGTGTGTGTGTGTGTGTGTGTGTGTGTGTGTGTGTGTGTGTGTGTGTGTCACGGATGATGACTAAGCAATAATTCAGATGAAGGCATCTTTTACATACATTATTTATGCTTCATATGTATGACTTAATGTCCTCTGACTCCAGACAATAGCAACATTTACGTGTTCTTAATGGGTCATAATAGGCATATACATGATGGGGAAGGAAAGCGGGGGAGAGAGGATGAAAGAAAAAAAGATGGAGGGCATAAGCCAAATGAGAGGCAAGGGGAGAGTGAGAGAAAAGAATCGAGCAAGATAGAGAGGAAAAGAAAGCTGTTGATCAAAGAATGATCACATTGGTGTTTCTAACCTTGAGCTGTCACGTCAGTTAAATGTACAGCAATTTATGAGGCTACAATAGACACAAAGAATTAGAGGGGAAGGAGGAGGACGAGGAGGCGGCAAGGAGAAACATTCTATTAGACTGCTGAAAAACACATTGCAGGCAGAGGTCACTGCATTCTGCCTGCTTCACTTATTTCCTCTCATCTTGGATTCACAGCAGAGAAAGGGAAGGACAAAACCCTACACTACTGACTGATGGAGAGGAGAGAGAGAGGAAGAAAGAGAGAGAGAGAGAGCGAGAGAGAGGATTTCATCAGAGTATTAGTTACAGTGCTTCAGGTAGAAGTGCTCTTGTTGCATACAGAAACACATTAAAAATGAATAGTGAGATACTGGCATTTGAGGTTTGGAGAGGAGAGTGTGTTCTCTAATTAAAAACTACCCAAAGGGGCTATCTCCTGATATGAAACCAGTCATGCTCCTCCTCCCACTCATTACATCCATCACGTCCTCAGTCTGTCCTAGTAGGACGTTTTAACAAACTCCGTGAGAAATAAACTAAGAACAGCCAGAGAGGTAATGAGTTCAGCCATTGTACAGTCATTCAGTGTTTCTGGGGCTCAGCGTGATGCAAAAATGTGTAGAAATAGATCAAATCAAACAGCTCTGAGGAACCAGGAATTATTTTGGTTCAGGAAATATAGTTCTTGAACCATTTTTAGTTCCTATTCAAGGGTAGATACTCTGATTCAGAAACTGCTGGGTGGCGCTTCCAAGAGCAAACATCACTGACTGGTCAACTGCAAGCCTCCCTAGCTGAACAACCAGCATTTTAAAATCCTTTCTTTTAGCTTGATTTTGTACACAGCAAAACACCAAACAGTAATAACAATAACTGGCATTGTGGTAAATGTTACAACACAATGAATGCTATTTTTGGGACACCGACCAGCATACTCTGGTATGTCAGTACAGTGCAGAGAAACTGCAATGTTTTACTTCCAACATTAGACAATGGCACAGTCCCTCAGGATGAGGAATTGTCATCAGAAACTTAGTTGTGTGTTTGTATTGTGGGAATGATGCAACTGTAAGTCTGCAGGATGGATCTGAAATGTGCAAATGCAAGCAAGGAACCTCATTCTCTAGATAGTTGTGTGTAAAGTAGTTCCTGATTTAGTTTTGAATTTTGGGTCTGAAAATCACCTCATCAGCATCACTATGTCCTTTTGTGTTTGTATTCCAAACATATCATACACATGTGCTTGTATATTGACAACACGTAAAATGTGGGTAACTGCTACAGTTTCCCTGACTGTGCACAGCGCCCTCTACAGCCACAGAAGCCTTTACAGTTGTTTTCACGTGTGGAATAGTGCTCCATGTGACCAATAAACGGAATTTGTTATGTAGAATCAGTGGAGCTCACCTTGACTCTAACCAAAAGAATGGAGGCTTTATAATATGATAATTACACTTGAAAAAATGAAAAAGAATTGTCTTAAATGACAGCACATTTTAAATCTCAATCTTCAGTTGTGATAAATTAAAGGCCCCAGCCACTATTTGAAAATTTCTCTTGGGTCTGTGATTACTTTGAGCAAGTTTACATACATGCATGCATGTGTGCATGGGCATGTATTTGAATTTGTATATGATACTCACTCTACTGGGGGGTTGATGTCTTCAGCTTTCGTTTCAAAGAAACGCAGCACCTCCTCGCNCTCACTCTACTGGGGGGTTGATGTCTTCAGCTTTCGTTTCAAAGAAACGCAGCACCTCCTCGCTCTGAGAAATCTGAGGGGGGAGTCGCACCAGCGCCTACAGGCAAACAGAGAGACAGAAAAAGGGGAGATCAAAAAGAGGACACCCTATTCCTTTGTTCTTTTGCAAAAGGAACTTTCTGTATTCTCTCCCCGTATGTTCTTTGATAAAATTGGACTACAGTCAAAGAGAGGATCACATGTCAGATTATTCCACCGTGGTCAGTCCATCTATTTTTAATGATCTGGCCAGCTCACACCAAAGGCTTTGCACATAAATGGGGTGCCAGACTGTGTACGTATCCATGTACTGTACAAGTGTAAAGGCCTTACATTTAGATGCATAGTCCATGCTAGCTTTATGTTTGACTCATTGAGTCCTACATTATTGGAGCTTCATGCACCCACAGATGTATGGGCTCAGCATCCCACAATCCCTAGAGAGCAGATCCTTTGAGATCACTGGGTAATTATTCTTCCTCTCTGTTGTTTGCCTCATAAACAGGATGTAAGAAATAAACTGTGGCACACTCCAATGATGAGCAAAAACAGCCAATCTAAACATTAAAAGCGCTTCTAGTTATTTGGGTAATGAGAGAGCCAGTCTTCTTTCATAAGGCTGTGACTCCGCTCAGCTTTATTGCACATTCATTTAAATGTTTGCACTTGCTTTCAGTTGTAAAATTTGAGGTTTGCTTGAGGAGAGAATTACTTTGGTCCCAATTAGCATGATGACACAGCGGCAAACATTTCCTATAGTGCAGGGCAGCATCCCGAGTATGTTGCTGATCAAAATAAAAGAGCCTAATTCTGATGTAACACTCCTTCTCATTACCACGGGAATCTTTGAGAAGCTGTATTGTGTGAGTGGTTTGCCTTTGTCCCTCATCAACGCTAGTGCGGTGCATGTGACAGACTGTCTGCCAAGAGGAAGGAAGGAAGAAGGAAGGAAATGGGGAGGGCATGAATAGAAAAAAGGTCTGAATCAGGGATACATACAAATGTTATAAAAGGGGAAACAGGAAGTGATAAGGCAAATCTCCCTTGAACTTGAGAGTGACAGAAGTCCAAAGCTTTTGGGAAAGAGGATGGTAATTTAGAAGAGGACTTCCTTGTAAATGAGAACTAGAGAGCATAATGCCTTTAGCAAGGGGGATTTTGACATAATGGGAGCTCTGAAAGTTTGCTTTATGTAGTGCAGTGTGAGAAGTTTACTTCTCTGATGAGTGCACAAGTACATGAAAATAAACAACCCTACTGAAAAATAACACTTCCCCACCAATCCCAAGTCCTTCATAGCCTCAGCAAATATACGTCTGATCACATTACAGGCTCCAAAGATATCTAGAAACAGCACAGATACACAGTAAGGCACAATCTGTAAACCTGTGTCCTCGCCTGACTGTCTAAGACACATGTCCCATGTTTCCAGCATGTGAAAGAATGTATGGACCATAACCTTTGACCCATAGTAGACTGAGGTCATTCCCCAAATGCAGCTTAGGAAATAAAGGATGTTTACAGTGAGGCCTCTTTACCCTGCAGTAGTCGTCGATGAAACGCAGCCGCTTCATAGCCACGTCTCGCACATGACTCCTCCGGAACAGGATTTTGCCTAGAAGAGAGTGGAGAAGGAAGGGGAGGAGGAAGAGTAGATGGAAATTGAGGGAAAGCAGAAGAGGAAGGTGTAATGATTTGTGGAAAAGAAGAAGAAGGAAAAAAACTAAAGTAAATAACTGAGATGCAAAAAACACCCAATACACCTACGTAATAGTTGCATGTAATACCCAAAACCGCCAGTAGATGTCAGTAATGTACGGTGGTGGTCTTTCATGGACAAAGTAATCTCAGTCCCACTCAGTCCCACACTCAAGGCTCCATCCCCCCCTATGAAATTCATGACCTCTATCTGTGAGTGGCTTTCTAAATAGCAAATAGGATTTATACATAGGTCGTGCATGCCAGGTCATCTTCTCATCTCGCTGATGGAGAGCACTGAAGTCACATACTTAAGCTAATGTCACCCCTCTCCCACACAAGCACACACACACATACATACACACACACACACACACACACAGAAACACACACACGTACGCACTCCAAACTGTCTTATTTATACAGAAAGTGAGATCAGCCTTTTTGTCATCTGCAAATTTTAGAAGAGCTTAGAAAGTGCTTTGTGTGCATGTGTGTGCGTGTGTGTGTGTAAAGGCATAAAACAAACAACTAGTCTGTAGCAAACTGCATACACTCACCACATTTCCAAAGTGTAAAATTATAAGAGAGGTATTATTGCATCATCAGTGAAATTAGGGCTGCGTGATGTGAATAAAAATCACAAAACCACAAAAAAATCACAAAAATCACAGACATTTTATATATTCACCTCAATAAAAATTAACTAAATCTATCTAAAGTTAGATTTTGCGGGCACCTTTAGTTTGCATTAAATGGGCTAAATTATTAAAGGATTTGCATTGCCATGTTGGATGGGCAGTGACATAAATGAAGATGTAGAATTAGGGAAGGGGACAAAATAAAATTGATATCAATATCTTATGATATTCGTAGAATTATTCAAACTCAGACTCATCATGATATCATTGATTACAGGGTTACATTGGGGTAAGTAGACCCAAGTCCAAAATGTATGTAAAGTATTTAAGATGTCATAGTGTCAAAAATTCTCATTTACATAAAGAAAAGAATTATATGATGCTGATGACATGATATCTCAATATCAGAATTTTTACATCCATCCCTCCATTTTCTAAACCCGTTTGTCCTGTTGAGGGTCACGGGGAGGGCTGGAGCCTATCCCAGCGGTTATAGGGCGAGAGGCGGGGTACACCCTGGACAGATCACCAGTCTATCGCAGGGCTGACAGAGACAGACAAACACATTCACGCTCACGGGCCATTTTAGAGTTCCCAGTTCACCTGACATGCATGTCTTTGGAGGTGGGAGGAAGCTGGAGCACCTGGAGGGAACCCACGCGGACACGGGGAGAACATGCAAACTCCACACAGAAAGGCCCTGCCCTGGCTAAGAATCGAACCCAGGACTAGCACTGTTAGCGCTGTTGCTGTGAGGCAACAGCGCTAACCACTGCGCCACTGTGCCGCCCCAGAATTTTTACAATTTAATAAAAATATGAAAAAAAGGTAAAGTTATGTAAGAATAAGTGAGTTTTGAAGGTTTTTTTTTTTTTTGTGGGATAGCTCTCAAAAGCACCTAAAATAGATTTTCCCAGACACACCAACAAGAGCAAAACCACATTTGCTTGTTAGTAATTTCATCAATATCTCAAGATTTTCCATATCTGGCCCCTTATGTCAACATGTGCAGATTTTCTGTTTCTGAAATATTGTGGAGCTGTTTATTAAAATCTATAAGCATCATGTAGCAAAAGAGCACAGAACTTTATCTGCTGCTTATCATCAGGCAGACAGACAATAATGTTGCATCTAGTGCTGCTGGATTCAAAGAGAAAAGGTAGGTGGATGTTTGGTTGGTTTCCAAATTAGTTGTGTGTAATTGTGTGTGCAGGCGCGTGTGTGTGTGTGTGTGTGTGTCAGAGAAAGAAAGAGGAAGAATTTACAGTTGATGTTGGGACCACGTGTTGGCTGTCTACCAGAATAAAATGCACCAAAGAGTCAGAAGAGGGCTCTCTCTCTCTCTCTCTCTCTCTCTCTCTCTCTCTCTCTCTCTCTCTCTCTCCCTCTCTCTAAGGAACACAAAACAAACATTTGTGCAGCACTTAATTTGCACACATAAATCTGCACAAATCTGCATGAATGACGCAGACACACTCAACAGACAAACACACGTCTGCAAAATCAGAGTCAGTCATTCTGTCCTGATACTGAATGTCACAAACACACACACATCGATCCCTGCTGCACCATGCTGCAGGTCGCCATGAGCCTGAATGTCACTCCACAACTTACAGCAGAATCAATGCGTGGCAAGACTTGAATTGATGCCAGGACACACACACACACACACACACACACACACACACACACACACACACNAAGACTTGAATTGATGCCAGGACACACACACACACACACACACACACATGCAACCTCACTCAATAATGCACAAAACACAAAAAACCCACACACAAAAATCATATACACACATGGTTGAGAGTTGAAAGTCACAGATAGTGCTTTGTCAGCAGTCAGCACACATGTACTGTACATACACACACACACACACACACACACACACACACACACACACACAGATACACACAAATGCAGCACAGGCAGGCATCATTAACCAGCTCATACTGACTCCCTGTGAGTGCCAGCCATACATTATTAATATGGAAGCCTATTCAGATAACTGGAGCTGGGGTGGGAGTGCAGGAGCTGATGAGCAAGCTGTTACCTGGGAGAAATGGGATGATCCTCTTCTTTGGGTCTTTCTGCCCTCCCTCAATTGGGAACTTGTCAAGAATCTGCATCTATGGAAGCAAGTGGAGAGAAAATGTTTAGTTACTACAGTTTTATGGTTTTTAATCGAGGGAATTTACACATTTTCAGCAGGGACAGCGCTATTACTTTGAAACATCAAAGTGGAAGTGCAGCATCACGTCTGCTATTTTACTTTGGGATGTGGCTCATCTCAATCAAAAACCGGTATGAGCACGTCACACATGTACTAAAAATCAAAGCCTGTTGACGTGTCTTTGGTGTCGCGGGCACGGAGCAGCGGTGGCGCAGGGTTCAGCGCAGCCCAGATTAATTCAGAAAGCACAACGACATGAACATGGGGAGAAGAGAAACGCTGACACTAGAGCTGGATGTGAAAGCAGAGAGAGAGAGAGAAGTCAGGGAAAGTGTGGGAGACGCATGTATATGATGGAAAGAGAAAGAATGACAGAGAGCGATGCAGCAGAGGTCAGGAGGTGAAAACGAGTGTGGCAGCCCCGTTGTTTTTACCCAGGTTCACCCTTAAAAATCATAAAACATTCAAGAGAGGGACAGGGGAAAGCAAAAACAAAGCAGAGGAGACACGCAGAGAGATACTGACAGTAGCACTGCAGCAAACACTTTCTTACAGTAATCAGAGATGGAGCAGGCATAAAGAGATTGTGTGTGTGTGTGTGTGTGTGTGTGGTGTGTGTGCACAACACACACACACACATACCAAGTCTACCTAATCAGGAAAGATCACAGGCAGCGCAAAGATTGGAGGGACTGTGAAAAAAGCTGCTGGTGGAAAATGCAAAGAGGGTTTTTTTNTTTTTTTTTTTTTTTTTTAATTTCCACAAGGAATATAATTAAAGGAAAGAGGGAGTGAGAAAAAAGAGAGTGAGAAAGAGGAATAGAAGCAGAAAGAGAGAGACGGACAGAGGAAGTAAAGAAGGTACACAGGTTGCTTTTTAACGAGGGAGGGCTGTAAGAGACTCTGGGGAACCAGGTGTGCAATGAGCCTGGTGGGGCTCTGATGTATGGAGAATTATATATCTATAGATACACACACACACACACACACACACACACACAATGGTCCCTCCTGACACATCCGTTGCCAGATCAAGTTCCCTATGTCCATCTGTCGATCTGAGTCTACCTTTTCATTGAACTTCTGTCTTTGGTAGCATTTTAGTTGACTGAGGAGTTCAAGGAGAGAGAGAGAGAGCGAGAGAGAGAGAGAGGGGGAGAGAGAGAGAGAGGGANCTGAGGAGTTCAAGGAGAGAGAGAGAGAGCGAGAGAGAGAGAGAGGGGGAGAGAGAGAGAGAGGGAGAGTTGGTACATGCTCCAGAGGTCATTAGTCAGATTCTCTGACTCCCCCAGCCCCTTTTCCCAAAGCTTTTTCTATAGCTGCTGGGTTTGTGCATCCACAGTACAACTTCCCATTGCTGCGACAGCAGAAAACTTGCAGCGTACCCAGCTGTTTGGACCCCTGCCCATGCTGTCTGTGTCAGAAAATTTCTGCTGAATGTTCAGCCAAGTGTAGCCCACTCTGACAGACACACAGAGGGAAGGATGACAGCACAACAGCCAAACAGTTAGCAGAGGGGGAATGCTGCTGAATTTGCAGCTGAGGTTCAAAAATGTGACGGCTCCTTTTTTACGCTTTCTTTACAACAGAATGATGGGGTGAGGAAAAAGTCAAAGTTAAGTAGCGTGTGTGTGTGTGTGTGTGCGCGCGCATGCGTGCGTGTGTGCATGTGTGCAGGTGCAAGAAATGGAAAGGACAGAATCCCCTCCAAGGCTTTCCATGTCAGCTCCTGGCCTCTGTCGTCTTCAATCAGTTGGCTTTTTCGTCAGGCTTCTTTTCTCAAAGTTCACAGGTTTCCTTTGCTCAACAAGCTAAATGACCCCCCCTCCTCCTCCTCCTCCTCCTCCTCCTCTTCCTCCCCCTCCCCTCCCGTCCTTCTCCTTTATACTACCGGTCGAGTCCAAATTGGCCCACTTGGATCAAGGTCAGATCATTATTCAAATGGGCCTACAATACGCGCTTTCAGGTTCCAGTTTCTCTTGACAGATTCCTGGCAAGTGGATGTTCATATCCCACCAGGAATTTCAGGATCAGAAAAAGAAAATGGTGAGAACAGGTGGGACGGTGTGGATGGAGTGACAGCACGAGACAGAATTGCTCTTTTGCATGCATTTACGATGTTCATGTGCACACACACACACACACCGTAGTCTCTTTCTTACTTAACCGTCCACCTGACAAATACAGACACACACAATCATTAGCACAGGTGGGAATATGCCATTCCCAGGATATCATCAGAGAATGAACAAACAAAAAAATAAATAAATAAAACACTCATGCCAAACCACTGCTCCACTTCCCAGACTTCACTTCACTGTCTCCTTGGTAACCAGCACGGGGAGAGTGTGAAGAAGAGTTGTGAGGGGACGTGATTGGATGATGCTGCACAGCTCTGGACCATTGGTGTAAATGTTGGAAGCCAGGTAAAAAATAAATAAATAAATAAATAGAGAGAGGAAGTGGTTGTTTTATCTCGAGTACAGATTTCCTGAACAGCACAATGATGTAATGTTAGTTCATGATAAATTTATATTTTACCGTGTAAAGCTCTTACACAGTTCACTTACACACACACACACACATCATTTTACTGTTTGCCACTAACAGACCAACTAAACTGGTCTGGATTAGAGCTAAAAATCAGAAATGGAAATGTAATATTATGAAGGTAAAACAAGGAACCCATGTATCATTTCTTTTGTCCATGTTTCTTACCAACACGTGCATAGCCAGTTCTCAGATAAGTGCTTCAGACTTATTGCTTCGGACATTCAGCATTTATCAAACTGATCAAACCTGACAGAGGATCTTGGGTCAGATTTGAATGAAACTAAATAAAAGATATGAAATTAGGCAGTTGACAAACTATATTTAAGTAAAGATAGCACAGCAAAAATGTGCATTATGACAAGTCGTGTTGTCTATTACTAAGTCCTAATATATATATATATAGAGAGAGAGAGAGAGAGAGAGAGAGAGAGAGAAGCTCCATAGCTCTGTAGCTGCCCATCCCTAGTTTTTTTCTACTTGCCGCCGCTACAATATTAATCTCACAATCTGACATGAATCAAACTTAATCGGGTACAATCTAACTTAGGTACCCGTCTTGCAGAGTGTGATGTGCAGAGAACTTATAAGATTGTTCTAATTGCCTTTACTCTGAGTAAAGGCAGAGCAAAATTGATTTATTGCCTTAATCCAAGTATAACTGAAGCTTTAAAGTGCATGTAAATGTGCTGTATTGATTCTGGAATGTTCTCGAAGCAATTTGACTTGTACTGGAAGCAAATTGGTACAATTTATCACATTGTGAATTTTTTGGTTCTTTTAGGAAAATAAGACTTCTAGGGTTCAATAATAGACAAAAAAGGACTTGGAAAAAATGCAGATTATCACGAGTGAGAATTTTGCTTCTAAAATGGAGATGTGACATTGTACACAAGAGCTTCTCACACCATATTCACCATTCAGATGGAGGGATAGCTGAAAGGGCCGGTGCTAGAATGAAAACAACTTGTAACAGCAGCTCCTTCTTCATACCATGCACATGTCCTAAGAATAGAGCTGCCATATAAGGAGCTGTGAAAGTCAGTTGGATTAAAGTTGGGGGATGCCATACTGTTATTGCACAGCTGATTCATGGGAACGCCACATGCTTCACTTCCTGTTGGTGGTCATGTGACCTTTAGAGGAGGAACTGTAGAGGTTTACCCCAGGCTGAGGAATAGTGGGACAGAATGGAAATAAACAGACACACATACCGGCACACGCACTCAACCTCTGGAACAACTCATGACCAGCACAGCAAGACATCCATGTGATCTTCACACCATTTCCACAGCAACATGGTGATAGTGAGGCCACAGACTCAGCATGCCTGTTCTCATGGTCTGTGGGCATGAGATAATAAGGTCACTGCACTATGGGGTAAAAAAAAAAAAAAAAATGCTGTTCCATTTGTATCTGGATGTAAACATAATGATAAAGGCTTGGAGGTAGGGAAAAAAAATCGATTTTTCGATTAACTGCGATTCAAATTTAAACAATTCCGATATTGCTTCATAAAATTAAAAATTGGTCTTTTAAATAGTCTAATTTTAAATTGAAAGCTAGTAGCATAAGTAATGCTGCACCGCTGCCACCTGAATGAAGACAGATGACGATAGAAACTGCATTGACCAACAAGCTGCCATCTACCTCACCTCCAACCAAAAAAATAACTGAGTTTGTTGCTATTTTAATATGCGAGGATAAGCATCCTTACAATGTCATGGACAACGAGGAATTTTGGAACACGTTTAAAATACTGGATCACGGTACACTGAGCCCATACTACAACACGTTAGTGATGCGGCTACACAAAACTTCATGTCAGAGAACATCAGAGCCTCTCTGCAGTCGGCCCTTAGGTCAAAGGTTATCCTGAACCTGTTTCCTTTAGTACACTCATTAAGTTTTCAACCTATATTTTGAAAGAATATCTTCATAACCCAAACAAAATTTTCCAGAATTTAACCAAACTGAAACAAATCAAATTAGGGCTTTGAAAATAGAAATTTAATCAAATCAGGACGTCAGAATCAATATCCAGCCCTAAGAAAGGCTACACTTATCCAGTTGTCGTAATGCAAACATGTTGTTTCTTCTCAGAATCCTGTCAAAAAAAGTACACAGTTGATACACATGAAAGTGACTGAGTCCATCTATACATTAACCCATACCTTCTTTATAATTCTAAGCACAGCTCACATCTTAAAGTGCATGAACAGAGTGCACGTATCAGGTCTGGACATGCATTAGTGCCTGGCAGTATTCAGTTTCAGAGAAACAGATGTCTGAGATGGGCTTGAGGGGGGGAGGGAGTTCCTTTCACCTACAATCACTCACAGCTGTGACTCCAAATATAAAATCACACCCGGCACCAGCTCTCCACAAATCACTGCCCATGGATGGTACATTCTATTTGGATGGAACCAGATATCCCAGCACCCAGCGCATACTGTTTTCATGTTATAACAAGGGCTCATTATGGTTGATGTTTTTTTTTTTTTTAAAGATCATTGGTTTTATTTAATTTACTGGCCTTCAGTCCATTCCACAAGAGGACCTCATTAACAGGAAACTACAGTTAAAAGTTTTACTTAAATAATGGCGATCGTGCATATTTGAGCCCAATATACAACCCACACATGTTACATTACTGCCAACCAATTGCCCATTTTCTAAACCCGTTTTGTCCTGTTGAGGGTCACGGGGGCTGGAGCCTATCCCAGCAGTCACAGGGCGAGAGGTGGGGTACACCCTGGACAGATTGCCAGTCTATCGCAGGGCTGACACAGAGACAAACNGGCGAGAGGTGGGGTACACCCTGGACAGATTGCCAGTCTATCGCAGGGCTGACACAGAGACAAACAAACACATTCACACCTACAGGCAATTCAGAGTTCCCAATTCACCTGACATGCATGTCTTTGGAAGTGGGAGGAAGCCAGAGTACCCGGAGGGAACCCACGCGGACATGGGGAGAACATGTAAACTCCACACAGAAAGGCCCTGCCCCAGCCGGGAATCGAACCCAGGACCTTCTTGCTGTGAGGCAACAGCACTAACCACTACGCCACCATGCCACCCCTATTTCCAAATGTAAAACTGTATTTTAGTTTTCCTGTTATTTTTTATTTATTTATTTTTTTTCAAATCCTTTAATCTTTCAAAATCAAATTCAGGTGATACACCCACCTTAAACTTCAATGTTTCACCTTCTAACACTCATGCACAATTGTAGAAGGGACAGTCATTTTAATTTCTCCATGAAAGCTATCTTCTCCTGGGACTTCGCTGCGGAGGCTACATTGTCCTCTGTGTAGCTCTGTGTTGGATCAGTTAAATAAAGTTACTTGAACAAGAAAAACTCCTAGTAGACATCATGTTCACTGTGCTGGATTATGTATGTCCAGCATGTTTCAAGTCTCTTCTAGTTGATTTTAGTAGCGTAATGGAATGAACTAAAACCAAAAGCAGTCTGGAAGGCAGAAAAAAAAAAATCTGAAATTTACTGCTAAAATAGCATATTTTGGGAACTGGTTGTCAGTAACGTAACATGTATATGGATTGTATATATTGGGCTCAAACATGACCGATTGTATTGTCTATTAAGGAAATGTTTTGGATGCATGAGGGGTATAAAAACATGATTACAATCATTCCGATATGATATGCTTCTTTTAAAAACTCTGGGTAGTTCAGGGTACAAAATCCAAAACCTAACAATAATGAGCATTATTTATAGTAAGGTAATGTATTGCTGTGTGACTACGCCTGTCTGTCTAGTGGAGCAGGGATTCAATTAGCCTAATAACTTGAGTTTGTTCTGGAGATGTCAACAGGGCTCGGTGTTATTCCCCATATGGTGACTCTCAGCTTCAATAAGACAACAGGTGCAGAGATGTGGTAAAGTCTGTCTCTCCACAGTCCCTCATTCCTCATCCCAAATGTCAAGCTGCACAGCCTGCTGGTCCCCCTGTAACAAGTCCTTTGGGGACTGGCTCTGACTGGGTGAGACTCCTGATGGAAAGAGATCCCATTTTCTCCTGGGGTGGAACCGGAATTCCGGGATTATCTGAGAACATGATGGCAGGGCTGCAGTTGCAATGAGGTCATACTCTTTGTATTTTTTTAAAGGGGATTTGGTTGTTTCGGAAACTTAAAGTGTGTATAGCTAAAAGGTCCACAATGCACTGCATTTGTAACTTTCATCAATTATAACATCTTGGTTTAAAGGAGCATAACGGTGATTTTGCAGGTTTGAGCCAAATAAATATAATCCACATACATGTTACATGACTGCCAACTATTATCCAAAATTATTAACATATGTTTTCCAAACTTCCAGACTGCCATTGGTTTCAGTTAATTCCAGTACGCCGTTAAAATTAACTGGTAAAGACTTAAAACATGCTTGAGATAAATAATCCATCATAATGAACATGATGTCTTTTATTTTTTTATTTTATTTCTTTTTATTTGTTTGTAATAACATCATTTAAACAGTCCAACACAAAGCTGCACGGAAGAAAATGAATATAATCCCAGGAGAAGATGGTTTTTACCAAGAAATTAAAAACGACCACATTTGGACATATGCGTCTAAATATATAACACATAATCAGCACAAAACATATGTGTTAGCAGGCGAAACATTGGATTTTAAGGCGGGTATATCACCTAAACATTTGATTTTGAAAGATTAGAAGATCTGGCAAAATAGCATGCAAACTAAATGGCACCAACCTGGCACCATGTTTTCACGCTGTGTATTGTGTTAAATGCAGTATTTTTGTACATTGTGTGTGTTTGTTTTTTTTTGTGTGCGTGTGTGTTTTAATGTTGAAACCACATACACATATGGTATAATTTGTTGTGCTTTGTACTTGGGTATTAAAGTCTGATTCCAGTTCTGATCAACTGAGACCTAAAGCATTCCAGCTAAAACTTTTGCCATGTTTCCTAAGAGATGAAAGTCTGAGGGGTCAAATCAGCCTTGGGTACCTCTGTAACTTGTTAATTATAATAACTGAGCTCAAATGAACGCAGTTGGTGTGCTGAAACAGTAGAATAACATTACTTCCATAAAAATATTAAAGCTTTTGCTCAGGTCCTTATGTGCTGGGCTCAGAACTTATTCATCAAACTTCATGCAGGCATTAAGTGATGACATTTTTTAGTACAAAATAAATTGCAGCATTGAAGGGATGAAAACAAACACAGGGGTGACCATAAATCAATTTTCATGAGTAAGCCATTAAACAAAATCATCTGTACGTGCTTTGCCCTTCATTTGTGCCCAAAGTTTAACCTCTCCTCATATTTAATCGAAGTACCGGCTAAATGTTTCAGTGGCATTTTCAGGCCATTTACCACTTCAGCTTCTTGGCTGAGTTCTGCCTGCCTGAGCAACAGCTTCACTTTCCAGAATAACCACAACCCCAATCTGTGGAAAGGAACAACTTACATGCTGACTGACTTCGTTTTGGTTAAATAAGTAGGCCAGCCAACTCATGGTTCACTGAAGGCAAATGTAGAGAGAGAGAGAGAGAGAGAGAGAGAGAGAAGAGGCCCTCACCTGTGCCAAAGTGAAGCACGAACATAGTTGTGACCCTGATTTAGCCATACTGACATCTTCTCTCTCTCTCTCTCTCTCTCTCTCTCTCTCTCTCTCTCTCTCTCTGGTGGGTGTGTGCAGGCTACACTTGCAAAGATGTGAAGTGAAATTAGCAGTGAGGTTTGGAATATAACAATAAGTGAGCTGTAAGGGGGAGGAAGAGAGGGGCACAGAGCGAGGGAGAGAGTGAGAAAGCGAGCGAGAGAGAAAGAGAGAGAGAATGAATGAAAACAAGAAAAAGTGGACTGCTACCCTAGTGGCTTCTTATGGCTTGAATTCTAATACTCTAACACTGTACTCTAATACTAATACTCTAATACTTAACATAGAAAGTAAAACAAAATTCTTGTTGAGCTGAGTGCTGCTGTTAACATGTTAATGTCATTACATAACATTATATTAGTGCTGGCATGATGATAAAAGTTTTTGGTGTTGATTATAATCATGCCAAAAATCGATCAAAACATTTAAATTGAATTCATATTTAGCTTTGCCACCAAGGTTATGAGCTAATAATAACAGCATGTTCAGCTTGAGGCATGACAGAGGTGGAGTAACAATACTTCCAGCTGTGCTGAAAAGTCTTTCAGACGTGCAGCTTGTAACTTGTTCGGGAAACATTGTGCCACATTTGTCATGAGGGTGAAATGACAGCAAGTGTCGCACCACCTGGGGAGATCAGCAGAGCATGTTAACTCACTGTATGTGCACTTATCAAGACGGAATCATGTTTTATTATTATTATTGCTGTTATTATTATTATTAGTATTTTTTTTTTTTAATTTTATTTTATTAGGATATACCCCTTGAGATGTCACATCTCGTTTTCGTGGGGCCCCCGACATNGGGGGGGGGGGTTTTGTGATGGTGGGGGAAACTGGAGCACCCAGAAGAAACCCACACAAGCACGGGGAGAACATGCAAACTCCACACAGAAAGGCCCTGCCCCGGCCAGGAATCGAGCCCAGGACCTTCTTGCTGTGAGGTAACAGCGCTAACCACTGTGCCACCACTGGCCTTATTTAATGTTTTTTTAAATTCAATAGTGTGACATGGTATTGGGGTACACTGACATACTAACATGCCACAGTTATGTGTTCACATGCTAAAATTAGCATGTGAACATGTTAGAATGCTAAATTAGTGTTAGCAGAAGAAATTTACTCATTATGTTTTTATTTATCTTGTCATGAACGATTGCACAAGTAGTAGATCTGACCTGCTGGTGGTGTTGGATGAAAGATGGGAAGTCATTAGGATTCATTCTCAGGGGACATGAAACATGCAATTTTATGGCAATCATGATACACCAGATTTCATTCTGGACTAAAGCACTGGATCGACAGGCTGACAGCCAACAGACTAGCATTTCTTTCCCAAAAATCAAACTGTTAGTGTGGCTAAAAAAATAAAAGACTATAACCACTGCAGACAAAGTGGAGAAAACCAACAAAACAGAAAGACTGATAATCTGGATACACTGCCTTTCCTTTTTAAATAAAGGGCCTTGTGCCTTTCCTCTATTTTCCACAAAAACTGGGGCAAGGTTGAGACCGGTCATCCTCTTCTTTCTAACTGTAAAACCGTATTAACGTGGGTTTTAAGGGTTTTATTTTGATGGTCTGCTTTTCTTCAAAGCCATTCCTGCGTCTGGAGGATAAAGTCTAATCCAACTGAGGTGGAGAGCTCATGGAGGGAAACTGGATCATCTATAAAAGAAATACTGCTTGGCAAATGCATCACAAACGCACATGCACACACACATGTGCAAACACAAACACATTCATACAAAGTTGCATGCAAAGCAGCCTGCACGCAGAAATACGTGGCTTTGTAATGGAATGCACATGACCCCAGGAACGTGAAAGTCCTGCTGGATTAGCCTGGAAAAACTATCTTAAGGGACAGTGGAAGGGTGCTGGTGGTGGAGGTGAGGGAGAGTGCAAGGAACAGAGGGGATTTTCTAAGAGAGACAGAGATGGAGAAGGGAAGAGATGCAATGGCAAAGAGGGAAAGATGGGGGAGAAACTGTGAGAGTGAGGAAATGAGTGATAGAGACCTGAGTTTCACTTTAAATTCCATCTCTTTATCTCTGTGTGACTTGATCTCTTTCTTCTTTTTTCCACCTACCTAGGTGGCATGAAAAGCCTGTGTCTCATGGGTCCTGAAGGCCTGCTGTTTAAACAATCACTGTTCATTAACCCACAGACAGCAGGACAAGGCCGCTGGCTGGCCTGGGACTGGCCATTACAACTGATACTGTAGATAAGAAGTGGCAGTCTATGGATTTCAAAAAGCAGTACGGGGTTCTGCAGTATCAGCGATAAATGTTTAGAGAGAGTTTGTTTTGATCTGCCTGGAATGCCAGATGGGTGGTGTCTCAGACATCAATGCAGTGTGTAAGCTTGTAAATTGAGAAATATCTTTGGCCTTATGACAAACAATAAATGTGAGCACATGTAACAAAGGTCCCTGACTGGACTCAAACCATGGATTATATGGATACACAGGACACATAATTCATTAGTTGTGCGTGTTAAATAAGTAACACTTCATGTGCACAAGATGCAATACTGACAAATATTGTGGGGGCAGTAATGTTAATGTCAAGAGACATCAGCAGTGCAACAACAACCAGAAAACAGCTGAAAGTTTCAGGGAGCTGATCGAGTGCAGCAGAATTTGTTAATGGCCTCATGTTCCATCTTTGCTGTTATCTCTTCCTGTTTCTTTTGCCTTCATAAGTACATTGTTGATTCACCTGTCTAAAGTAGTTTTTAGAAAGGACCATACTGGTGATTTTGCATGTTTAGGCCCAATAAATACTACCTGCATACATGATACGTTAGTGACCATCAATTTTTGTTTCAACTTTATTTTCCGTTATTCTGCTAAATCTCCTAATCTTTAATATCATATACGTATCTTTGGGCTCAAACATGAAAAATCACTGGTATGTTCCCTTAAACCAGGATGTTACAATTGATGAAACTTGCAAACGCAGTGTATTCTGGAATTTGTAATTATAAACTATAACCTACAATTAAAATTTCTGAAACACCTAAAACTCTCTCAAAAAAAAGGCAAAAACAAATTAATTAATTAAAAAAAAACACCTGTATGGTCCTTTAAAATGATTTATGTTTTTCTCCTCACATTGTCCCTTAGTGGCATTTCATCATCCAGATTAATATAAAATAAGCATACCAGTATGTGAGCGACATCTCAAATAGGAACAGTGTGCATAATAAGCATGCGTAATTAACATCAAGTATAATCCTCGCCTGTGGCCAGTGATTCTCAATCCTGGTCCTTGGGAACTACAGCGTGGGCAATTTTCCATTTCTTTCTCTGTCTTTAGAATCACAGTCTAATGTTTTGTCTGCATGAGGTTCAACCTCAGATCAGTTCGGGCTTGCTCCAGCCACACCTGATTAGCTAAAACAGGTGTGTTTAGCCAGTCAAGATCTTATTTAAGTGAGAGAAGAAAGTATCAGGAGAACATATACAGTATTCCTAAGGCTCCTCTGTCTGCAGCCCTAGATTTGAGGCAAACAGCAGTTTGAAATCACAGCATGGATTCAGTTCATACACAGCAGGTTTATATGCACTTTCAGATGCCACTACTAATCTATCCTTTCAGCCATTCATCAGTGTACTATCCAGAAAATAGCAAACAAAATCCTTGACAAGCCTTTCTTTTCAAGGCCCAATGCAGGCGTGAGCTGCCAAAGATGACTACAAGCACAAAGCACTCAAAAATTTTCATCGACTTCCCATCCATTCAGGTGGAGAAGACCTTGAGCTGAACAGAAACATGAGGACCAGTCGACCAAGCACAGAAAACAGAAAGAGAGTGAGAAAGAGAAGAGAACAAGACAGATACAGATAAAAAGCAATAAGTTCATCTGTCAGCTAGCGCATCTATCTCCAGATAACAGGCAGCAGCGTAACCAGGGGAAACAAACAGGAGAGGTTTTACATATGATGCATCTGTTCAGTATATTGCATGTAATCAAATATGATAATATCAACCAATATCAGGATGAAGGAAAAGGGGAAGAAGGATATCATTAGATGTTTATATGCAAATGAGAAAACACACGCAATGCGAAAACGTACAGAGTCCGGGTACATGATAGGTGCATGATAATAGGTGCATGATAAAAACACACACTGACCTTTAGAATAAGAAATGGGGAAATATGCAGAAATCACATGAAAAGAGACTTGTTGATGGACATGAGCTGTTTGGGTCTTCATGCCTTTACATGCAGAGACTATCAGGGCCTCTCCTCCTCCTTCACACAAAGAAATAACATCTCCACTTCTCTCCATACACTTTGAGAGGACAAACTCAACACTTATGTAAACATAAGGGGTCGTGGTAGACATAGTAGCAGCCTAAGCCATGTTTCTACTACCGTGTACGATGACTTTAATCCTTGCTGCTCTCACGTAATATTGGCAATCTATAGTATAAACTCATGCCAAAGCTGCACTGAGGGAGAAAAAAAAAAACAAAAAACGGTGAAAGCACTTGAGAGCTCATGCTTCCACCAAAACTGCACAATCTTCTGAATCTGTCATTTTAGCAATAGAAAAGAGGATATTTGAATCTGCATCTGGACTTGGATCTGAATTACAATGCACACCGGACTCATTTATATCTTGTATGGAGATGCATTATAAAGATAAGAAAAAATGGCTTTTAATGCAAGGTGGAAATGCACCCAGAATGCACTGCAAATCAGAATGCAATCCAATCTGCCAGACCACTGACGGATGTGGTCTGATTTGCTTCGTGACCAAATACTAGTCACAACTAGGCAGGTGTAACTTCAAGCTGCACTGAGACACACTGTGAGATAAAATCCACCCACAAGATGAAAATGTCTTGCTCACTCTCATTAATAAAGTTAGCTTGAATTGGTTGAGTTACACCTTGTGAGCTTTGTTGCAACAAGCCTTCCACCCCAGCAGTGGATAAGACTTATTAAAATACATAGCACAACGTCAGTTTTTGTATGTGTCTATATACACACACACACACACACACACATATATATACATGTGTGTGTATATATACAGATATACAGTATATAANACACACACACACACACACACACATATATATACATGTGTGTGTATATATACAGATATACAGTATATAAAGTATGTGTGTATGTATATACATATGCATATATATATATATATATATGTACGTGTGTGTATGTGTGTGTGTGTGTGCATAAGGCTTTCTGTTAAGATCCAACATGGTTTTGCAAGTGATAACAGCAATTTCTAAGACGTTTTATCAGTTAACCAGCCTACAGCACTACATTCAGCAAGGATAAGTTCAGAAGTCAGACATGTTAAACAATAAACAGCTTTGTTGATTAAAATTTTCAGTTTCCAAAGAGATAAACATTTTTTTCCTCAGAATATGTTAGATTGAGATTTCTTAATCTTCTCTATTCCAATCTTCCAAAAATGTTGACTTTTCTCATTTTCCTCTTTTCCAGTAGCTCCCCACCCAGAAATTTTGATATCTTAAGCACATTTTTGTATCTCTCTCTCTCTCTCTCTCCCTGAATGTGCCCCCTCACCTCTCAGTCACACTGGCCGCTTTCACTAGCAGTGCAAATGTCCCACATGTGGCTAGACTGTGCTTATTCATCCTAAATTTAGCCCACTTTCCTGATCCCTTTGCCATGGCTGTGGGAAACGCTGCATATTTTCCCTCTTTGCTCCCAGTCCAGCAAGGACCCGACCCTGGCTGTCCTGTCAACTGCCCGATTGTAATTTACAAGAACAGCTCCTGTGTCTGGCATGTAGGTGTCCTTTCTCTGCCTGTCGCCCGGGGCTAAAAACCCTGTTTCCCACTCCTTTCTCTCCCTCTCACACATAAATAAAACACAACAATCCTTTATCCTCAACCTGAAACAATAGGCTCCCTCATTCAGCTGAGTTACAGTGCATCCATGGAACGTCTCAAGGACAAACAAAAAAAAGAGGTTGAGCAAGTGGCCTGGCTAATCAGCAATTTATCCTCAAGGATGGCATACCGATAATGCCTTGTGGTCTAGACATATGTTTCCATCAAATGCCCCACTTAGAGGTTAGAGAGATTCCTAATTCAGTGACCTTCCTTTTAAGCACTTTGGTCAGGGCTACTGTATAATTTGCTGCACTGAATTTAAGCTGCTGCATGCGAAAGCCTGCAGTTACAATGTGTAAATCTATTTCAAAAAGGATTGAATATCAACCTTGTGACCGCAGCTCTGAGCAAAACAGACTAATGTCATCTGTGGGGTTTCACTGGTACATGCATGCGTAACCAATGTGTAAACAATAAATACTGGATACTGGTGAAATGATACATTAGCATTCGCCCTAAACTAAATATTCAGTTATAGGCAACTCATATGAGAAATGACAAGACGTACAGTATGTGCACACTGAGAGAATGCAAACCAAAGGCCCTCATAAAAGCGTGAGTAAGACCGCGTCCTTTCAGATGATGAGCCATGCCGCAGCTTTAAATATACCTACTTTGCTCCAGGCCCAAGGACACCAAGGACATGATTACCTATTCCTCCAAGCTTCCTCAAACATGCTGGGCTACGCTTTATGAAGGCCTCTTTGTAAAGAATGACCCTGAAAAAGTTCTTTCACAGCATCTTTCATTTCTTCCATCTGCATCATCAGTGCTGTCTGCATCAGCAGCCTTCATTTTAATCACCGTCATCAACAACACCACAGCTAACACTGTCACAGCCTTTACTATCATAAACAATCATCATCCTCCTCTGCCACCTCTTCACCATCGTCATCAACTTGATCCTTCTCTTGCTCTCCACTCATTTCCTCTCTAACCCACCAGCGGACCTGTTCCCTTCCCTGTCCCAGTTTCTTCTAGTCTGACCAGTAACTTGGGTGGCATAGCTTTGAGAGAAGGACACCTTTTGTGACTCACAAGTCATATACACACACAAAAGACTCAACTCAGATTTTCTGCTCGCATGTTGCAAATTGCAGGTCACTTTCATATGTAGAAATGAATCTGAATATGTAAATTTTTCCAGTGTTAAAACTACATATTGTAATTTCCTAGCTATTCTGACTTGCATGTCATTAAATGCAAACTCTTCAAATCTGTCCAAATATAAATGTCATAGTAGCAATTTTTCTACTTACCCAAGCTGCAACAAGTACTCTAATCCTTTTTCTCCATCTTAAAAAATCATTACTTAAGGATTTTGAACCAAGAAATCCATGATAAAAAGATATTTGCTTATGGTTTAGCAGTTCTGAGGCAAAATATTAACTGCTTTATAAAAGCCCATTATATGCACTGAAAACTAAGCAGTTCTTCTCTGATTTTTCTTTTCATTTTCCTCTCATTTTCCACTAAATTTTACTGGAATCTTCTTCTTTAAGATATCCTGCTGCTAATTATCAGCCAAACAGAAAAATGGAATGACAACTTGAACCTGCTTGGCATATGTAAATGAATTCAGGAAGTTATAGCTAGTCACATATAGGTGTTGATGGGCACACAAGTGTGTGATATGCCTCTCATCCTGTTTATTTCACATTCATGCACCATCCTTTCTCATCATTTATTTTCATCTCCTTTGCTCCCTGCCTGAATCTGGAATATGTCATCTGCTCTGGTGAAATAGTCGAAGGGCCAATAACGAAAAACTCAATCCCTTCTTTCTGGCAGGGCAGCCCAAAGAACCCTCCAATAGAAAGTCAAAGGAAGGAAGATAGCAAGGGATAGAGGAGAGAAGAGTGCAGTCTTCCAGTTTCTGCAAATAGAGGTGGACAGCGTAACAGTGAAAACCAATCTTAACAGAATAAAATAGACACAAAATGGTTGCCTGTAGTGCAATTATAGTGTCATGTCATTTTGCATTAATATATTCATTTTATTAGCATTGAATTACTTTTTTCACTAACGGCCACAACATGGCACCAGGCTGTATGGCTCCCATTATTTTTACCTTAACAGGTTCTAAAGATCACTAGCTTAGCAAATTCAAAAGCACTTTCAACTGAATGACATTTGCTGAGTTCATTCAAATACATCATGGGGGGGGNGAGTCACAAGGCAAATAAGCAGGTGTAAAGTTGTATGTAGGCTAAAGCTCAGACAAATCAACTGAGAAAGAGACAGATAAATAAAAGTTTAAAGGTCAACAGAACATCCAATACATCAAATGACTCTTCTTGTGTGTCTAACAGCTTAATGCAAAGGATGGAAGACTTTATTACTCTGCCAAGGATATAATGATTTCAGCTCCATTTGTTTGTTTGGCTGTTAGCAACTCCCACTATTATGGCATTTTAACAACAGCCCAAACCTCCAGTTAATAACAGCTAAACAGGACCTGAACTGTGTGATGTATGATGGTCAAAGATAGATTATTGCTGCTGTGGCTCTGTGATTGAATGAATCATTTTATTAGCTTCAGGCAATTTGAGTCATGTCCCAAATCAGCAGACTGAATGAGCTGACAGAGCTACAGAATCTCAGTTTAGCTTCTAAAATGGCTTTACAGTAGTTAATGATACGAGAATATCAGGGTCAACCCATGGATGGATTATCATGACCACGGGTCCTGGACACAAACTCGCCATGGGCCCTACCTACACGCGCAAATAATGAACGTATAATACACATATAATACTGTGTGTGCCCTCCCCAAGCACCACAGAGTTTAGTCGCACAATACCACAGAACAATCCACAACCACACAGCATATATTACTTTGAAATTATATTCGTTATTTTGACATGTTAAATTACTGCCATTTTAGGTCTGTTGTTCTATACATGCCATGTACAGCACAGTATACATCTTTACGAGTGAAAACACACACCTTTATTTAAATACCACCAACAACAACAAACTGTGAAAGAATGCACAAATGAACATCAAATGAAGCACACAGCCACAGCTACATAATCCTGCAGTGAAAAATGTCCTACCTAAACCACCAGCTTTCTTCTGGCCCTCTTTGAGGAGAAGTCAGTAATCGAGTCGTCAAAGTCCAGTTCACGGACGAGTTCCGATTCAATGTCATGAGTGACAGCATGTTCAGGCGTCTTGTGTCATCCTGCTCCTTTGTTTGTTTTTAATCCTGGACATTTGTGAAAAGGACCGTTCTCCCTCGCNCATCCTGCTCCTTTGTTTGTTTTTAATCCTGGACATTTGTGAAAAGGACCGTTCTCCCTCGCAGTTACTGGCAAGTACAGTCAGATACAATCTTAACGCAATCCATATGTTGGGAAATGTTGATTGTAATCTATAATCCAGCATTGTTTTCAGAAGTTTCGGATGAAAGGTCACAGCCAATTTCCCCCGGTAGCGTTAGCATTAGCATTATCCACTGCAGCATCAGTCGGAGTGCAGTCTTCCTGTGAACTTGGGCTAACGTTAGCAATGCAAGCATTAGCATTAGCATCCAGGTTATCTTCAGATGGCACCGCTGTTAACAGTAACGTCACCTTCCGCCTGTTTTTTGGTGAAAACTGTTGAAATAGAGGGTATCTGTTGTTGCAAAGCGGCATCTTTAGCTTGTTTTTCTTTTTTGAGTTTAGCTTTGGATCAGCTAGGTGCGCGTTTCCCCAAGTTGACAGCAAAATTGACATTTGACCTTTAGTCTACGTCATTACATCATTACGTGTTTAGCCTAATCAGCTAATTTATAAAACATTCAAACATTTTCATAGTCATACTACATTTTCAAAATCACATTTACTCCAATATTTTAAAAACAAAAATACTTTACNTCATAGTCATACTACATTTTCAAAATCACATTTACTCCAATATTTTAAAAACAAAAATACTTTACAGTAGGGCTGGGCGATAAATAATTTAATCGATTAATTCGAGTTTACATTTTGGCACAATGTGTAAAATGGCTGAATCGGAAAATTGAGTTTGTTTTTTTTTTAACTACTATCTATTTTTAACGGGGAAAATGCGGCAGCGAGTCCTTCTCCGTCAATCAAGCCCGTTCCCGTTTTGTGCGCGTTAAACCTACAAGCCTTGTTTATACTTTCGCGTGTCCGTGAGGGTCCACGGCTCCGCCTGCAGCAGACACAGATGCGGTTTCCAATCTTACCAATCAACAGTCCTTCACGTTCGCTGATGTCACGCCCATGAAGCTTTCAGCAGGTCAGACATGCTAGCAAGATGCCAACAATCGCTTCGACTCGACTTCGACTTCGACTTCGACTTCGATGAGCTCCTTTCTAAAAAACAAAAAAAGGTAACGTCTCTTCATCATTTGGAAGTTGTTCGGTTTTGCGCTTCACAGCGTGGAGCTCCTGTAAACTTTACAGACCCGTTTGCTCCACTCTTCACGGCGTGCAGGAAACGGGTCTGTAGGTGGAATACTGTAACATGTCAGAGCATCAAGAGGCAGCAGACAGGCTGGCGTTCCTCACAGGAACCTGGACATTGCTGCAAAAACCTTTTATTTTAAAAGTTTTTGGTTAGAAAGTCCGACAACTTATTATTTCAATAAAGAAAATACTCATTTGAATTAGTTTTTTTTTAATTGTTTAGAGAACCCCCTCCCAAAAAAAAAAAAAAAAAAAAAAAAAAAAAAAAAAANTAAAAAAAAAAAAAAATCTTAAGGCCAAGGGCCCCTATTGGCTCCAGAGCCCTGGACATGTGCCCACTTTGCCCACGTGGTAATCCGTCTATGGGTCAACCCACCAACTACAAGCACCCTTTTCCCATTCATCTACTCAAATTTTGGTAATATTAGATGTTGTACAGGATGAATGGCTCAGAAGTTACATAGATTTGAAGTATGAAAAAGTTATGATTTCCCATTCAGTATGCATTCTGTTAAACACATGGAAATTGTGAAAATTTGTTAATTGTGTGTATCAGAGATAACATGAAGACACTACAACAGTGATTATTGTGTCATGTTTAATGATTTCAAGTAGTGAATACCCGAGGAATGCTACAACTAAAACAAACTTTGCCTGATAAAAAAAAATGTTGGTGGGGACAATTCAGTAGCACCTTGACATTGGTGCATACCTAAACCTACACCTATGCTAGTGTTCTTGTCAGTGTAGTGAGTGTTTTGGAGTTGTCTGTGAATTCTACAAATCGCAAAAGGCTGGTTTAAGAACAAAACCTGAACTAAGTGAGTTAAAGGAATCTGTGAACTCATTCATTTTGATGCCAGCTGAGAAGAGGGGCCAGTATGTTTCCAGGAACAAAGTTGTTCTGGTTAATACTAGGAAACAGTCTTGGAATCCCCAGTCATAGTTGCCAAAGCATTGGCTAAAGAGCTCTCCAACAGTTTCTGCAGCTGCAGACTTGCAGCTGAACAGTCATCCATATTCCTCAGCAGGGCCACTAAGAGCAGCAGAGTCTCTGCTCAAATAACTGTTTGGACAGGAGAGGTTCCAGGTCACTCTAAAAACAATGGGACCATCAGAGTCCAGCAAGATCAAAGGCAGGTAAAAGGAAATTTCTAGTACATACACTGACACAGACAAGATTCCCGACTGAGTAGACAGCTAGGATGTGTTTAGCATTGCCAGTGGTCGTTTTATTCATGAGTGTCAGTGTAAATGGAAGTATCAAGGATCCAGACAAAGCAAGAAGTGAGTGGCTAAGTGCTGGTGGTGATATATCATAAGATGCTTTAAAAGGAACACCTAGATACACAACAGAACTCATGTAACATCAGCACCATCAAACTTTAGCCATGTGAGAGCTGCTTTCTAAGACAACTCAAAGTGTGTACCAAATTGGATGACCTTTGCCCTGCACAATCTGGCAAAGCTAACAAAATCAATCTATTACTGGGAATGACTGGGTGTGATTTTGCGTCAAGTTATTTATGAACCATTTAGTTTTCTCCCAGGCAACATGAGGACTATGCTTGTATATGTGAGGCACTGAAGAAAACATTCTATTCCACTCACCTATGTCTCTGAATTTTCCTGCAAGGTGGAACAGAGAAACATTCACACAGTTCTGCTTTTCTGTGTTTATTATTCTACTGCTGTCTTGTATTCCATGTTGGGAGTAATCAGTTGCAGGAGGAGTGTACTTTCCCTCTCAACTGCCACACTGGTTATCAATGGGACCTTTCAGAAAGGACCTTTCCTCCACTGATTGAAACATCATTTCCTCCTGGACTAGCACACTGGGGCTATTGAGATATGCCACCCGTAACTCCTTCACTACATCCCTTTCATATTTACTAGTGACCCAGAGACCTCTGGTGCAATACACATATGGTATCAGCTTGCACTGGGTGCCGACGGTGCAGGAGTCACAACCACGTGCGGACACAAACACACGCAAACCCTCTCTGTCAATCTGCAGGATGCAGTAGTTTTCATTGCAACTGCTCCTCCATTCCAAAACAAATAAAGTCTTGAAGCCAAAATTTGACACCTAAAACCTGAGAGTAGACAATTCAGCAAAACAAAGAGAGAGAAAGACCTTCTTCATATAGGACCATATTGAACCAATCCACCAATCAGAAGAGCCCACACCCAAGAATCTAACAGCAAATGACTATAAAGAATGCTACATTAGTTGGACTTCCATGTGGATTTCTTGCATGTACTATAAAAAAAAGGCCTGTCAGCTCACTGATGATTTGAGGGCAGAGCAGAGATGAGATGAGAGAGAGAGAGAGAAGAAGAGGGAAAAGGAGGAGAGAAAGAGACAGAAGAAAGAACAGAGAGGAAGATGAAGTGTATTACTGCATCTGTATGAGGCTTAGGGATTAAAAAAAAAAAAANTTAAAAAAAAAAAAAGTCTCCCCTGCTCCCCTACCAATTACCAACGCACACATTGATTCATTGAGGCGACGAGGTGTGGAGAACAGGGGCCGAGACAAGGCAGTAGTAAACAGTCACAAGGCTTACACATTAATCCATACAAAACAATGCTGAAAGTTCATAGGGTTGACATTTTAAAATAGATCAGCGGGCTGGCAATGGAATTAGGGATTTCAGTACACGCACACACACACACACACACACAGAGCATACAATGGAGGACATGAGTGATAGGAAATTACCTGTAGGTCGAAGAATTTGCTGTATCTTCTATAGATGATGTGGGAGGTGTTGTCAGAGTAGCTGACATTTATTAGATACACCTGCCAAGAGAGGAAAAGCAAAGTTAAGACAGATCATATCAGCAAATTTTGCAGGAATGCTAAAGAGTGTCACAGCAATTTCATCTTTTTGCAGGCCAGCCACAAAATTCATTATAACGTCTTTAGCTTACATAGCAAAATAAAACTCACATGCATTGTTATAAGTGGTATTCTTTTTAAAGTGTTTAACCAAAAACTTTAAATTGTTAAAATTGATTTTAAAAAAATACACTCACATTTGTAATAAAAGTTTCAAAAGAAATAGTGAAACTTTTGTAGACCTGTGTAAACAAAAGACCTTATTCTCTGAAGAATCAAGCCTACCAGAAAAATTAATTTTACATATATATATATATATATATTTTTTTTTTAGTTATGGCAGTCTATGTCAGACTACAGCTTAAAGATATTGTAAACCAATTATAAAGGAAAAAAAACAATGAATAATTTTTTGGCTCGTGAGTGGTGAGAAAACTATAGAAAATGAGTGGAGCCTATCCTGAGAAATTTGTCTTGGACCAAGAAAGCAAAGAAATAAAACAATTTTATTTCAACTCATGTCAGAAGGTATGAAAAGGGTCTTCGCTACATCTTGGAGGGCAGGGTTACACATGGAGTGGAGTAGCATACTCTTCGTCAAATCAGATGAATCACATGAAAAGCACTGAGCGGTGTTCTGAGATGGTCTTTCATTACTGTGTACTGGGAGCTGAACAGTGACTCTCAACCTCTCAGCTTTACACTGCACTCAAACTTCAACCAAATTCAACTTTAACCCATCTGCTGCTGACCTTCCCAACTCGCAACCAATGACACAAGGTTTGTATAGCAACACAACAATGGAGGAGAAGCTCATAACCTGCATAGAGCAATTTCCCGAGTTGTACAACACAGTGTTAAATCGTATGGTGATCTGAGCAAAGGCAATTGCATGATGAAATGTCAGACAGGCCTACCAGTTTGTAAACTGGTATAAAATATATGATCATATTGGCTGAAGTCTATCCTGGGCGCTTCTTGATGACGTGTTGCTACATCGGTACTTTGCTCCGTGCACTAACCAAGGTGCAGGATGGTGGGATTGTAGGCTACATAACCCACCCAGGTGTAACCCCGCCTCGATTTGGTTTGGTGAGTTAATTCAGTGAGGATTGTTGTGGGNCACCCAGGTGTAACCCCGCCTCGATTTGGTTTGGTGAGTTAATTCAGTGAGGATTGTTGTGG
Organism: Lucifuga dentata; assembly: GCA_014773175.1. Taxonomy (NCBI): domain Eukaryota; kingdom Metazoa; phylum Chordata; class Actinopteri; order Ophidiiformes; family Bythitidae; genus Lucifuga; species Lucifuga dentata. The sequence goes on from VXCM01004842.1 coordinate 37,872, forward strand.
GAAATGTTCCACATTTTTCTCTGCCCCTATGTGTAACTTCACCCAACGATCCAAGACAAAGGATACTTGGAGTTGTAAGCCAAAACTCTGTGCTTTTTTGAATGACGAAACAGTGGTGCTATTGGATCTGGATCCATACCAAAACCAAAAATGTCACTGAACTCTGCTGCAAGGTTTTTGAGACATCCTGTTTCTGTGAAACAGGCAAACAGCAACATGTCCTTGGTGGAGGCAATAATAGAGGTTAAATAGAACAAAACCCCTGTCATACTGTACTGTTGTTCACACATTCTTGTAAATGCAAGCTGAAGGATGCTCACACACACACACACACACACAAAGGATCCCAGGACCAATTCCTGTTCAATGACACACACACATAAATCTGTCAGTGTTATATTTCTTGGAGGATGGTGTCATCATCCCTTCTTTGTCAGCACACTGACCAGCCACCCTTTACCCTTGGCTGAAGCGATTCAGCTCAGAGAGGCCTGATAAGAGTTAGATGGAGTCCATTCATCACAGGATAAGCAATGCCCCCACCAACTCTAAGTTAATGAAACATCATGCGACCAGAAAATTTTCATTGGGAAAGGTAAGAGCAGATGAGATCTCTCAGCTGACGACAGAGTTGCTGAGTAAAGACTTTATTAAATGAGAATTTACTCAGGTGGACCATTTCTTACCTAAGTTCAAGTTTTTAGCTTTGTAGTAATACTATTCCGCACTGGTATTATTCCCTTGTTGCTTGTTTGGGATATTGTAGTAACGGAAGAAGTACTTAAAAGACCATACTGGTGGTTTTATGTGTTTGAGCTCCAAAAAAATACTCCCTGCATGCACGTTACATTACAGCCAACTACTTTCCAAAACATAAAAGTGTATTTTAGCTATCATTTTATTTTGCCAAATCCCCCAATATCTCAAAATCAAATGTAGAGATGATACACCCACCTCAAAATTCAATATTTCACCTGCTAACATTTATGCAAGATTGCAGAAGGCATCACCATTTTAATTTCTTAGCAAAAGCCATCTTTTCCTGGGACTACATTCCCTGGCAGAGACAACATTTTCTTCCATGCAGTTCTGTGTTGGATCGGTTAAATTAAGTAACTTTGACAAAAAACAAAAAACTAATAATAATGGTGTGTAGTTCACTGTGATAGATAATCTTTCTCAAGTTAAAGTCTCTACAAGTTTATTTTAATAACGTATAACTGAAATCAATGGCTGCCTAGAAGGTAAGGAAATTCTAAAATTTACCGCTCCAGTATGTTTTGGAAAACAGTTGGCAGCAATGTAACATGTATGCGGGTTGTATTTATTGGGCTCAAACATGCAGCCTCAAGGGGGCAAATGCAGCCTCAAGGGGGCACAAGCCAGTGACCACCTTGTGCCGGTCCCAAGCCCGAATAAATGCAGAGGGTTGTGTCAGGAAGGGCATCCGACGTA
>VXCM01004843.1:0-13594 GCA_014773175.1 Lucifuga dentata
ATTAAAAAAAAAAAAAACACAGAAAAATGCCCCCAAAATGTGCTCTGTACTTAAATCTATGGTTAGTTCTGGTAATTCCTGCAGGAAATATATGAGATCTTAGTAAAAAGAGATTTTAATTACACTTAATGTGGGGTTGGATGAATAAGTAGTAGTTTGTAGGAGTTTACTATAAACTTGCATTAAAATAGTGTAGTAACAGGCCATTTTTACTTCTGTGATTTGTCAATTTTTTACTTGGATCACATTTGTAATAAGGAAGAAAAAAATGTTTCCACTGTTGGTCAATCAGTACTGAGACCTTGACTTTGTGCTTCATAATTTATCTCATACAGATGATATCAATAATATAACAATAATAAATATCACTGATTGCTGTGATAATTACTGGTTTGATAATTAATGGAGCTAATTTGCTTAAACTGAAGCAGTGCTGGGAGTTCTGGTTTTGTTACGAGCATCATTTAGTCAAACCTCTGTTTTTTTCTGTGGTGTGGTGTGTAGGGTTCGGCCAGTTTCATATGATAAGCGGCGAGAGGTGCGCCAAGCTGGGTGTTCCATTATTGTGTATTGGGAGCTGAGCGGCGACTCACAACCTCACAGCACGCCACTTGGAGCGTTGCACGCGGCAAGGATTATCTGCTTTGACGCTGTGTTCAAAGATCAACCAAATTCAACTTTTACCTGTCCGCCGCTGACCTTTCCAACGTGCAACCAATGAGAGAACAGCTTTGTGTGAAATAAGTTGAAGCAACACAATAATGGTGACGAGCGGGTGTATTCAACTAAAATTCAGAGGGGTCCAGTTACTGAACCCTCTCCCTTTGGGGTCCGTAACCTCGATATTACACATAACTATGATTCACAAGGCTTCATGGAAAAAAGATAAAGTGTCAACTTCAACTTTTTATTAAATGTTTTCCACTAAAGTGTTTTTCTTAGTTACAGTATATATTTTCAAACATGCACTTGATAACCTAAAAATTTATCTTAAAAATTAAGTTCTGGGCTCTGAGTTTGTTTATTTTTCCAGTCCGTACCTTGGACTGTTGTGGGTAGATTTCTTCAAATTTTTTTATGTTTTGTATGATATAGGGGTTTAACGTTGCCACTTTTTCTGATGCCACAGACTGAACTGATCAAATCACGGCTCTCGTAGCGTTTGCTGCTGGAAGAACGAAAGCATATTTATTCATCCACTCATCCTTCAACTGTCACTTGTCCTGGTCAACTTTTCAGATCTTTGAGCAAGTTTGGCAACTTCATTGCACGTTTGACTGCTAGCACGTCTGGCTCAGCTCATTGTCAGGACATAGTGAGTCTTAATGCGATTGGACAAGAGGCTTCAGCCAGAGGACCCATAGAGCCCACGCTGTGCCTGCTGAAAATTCTCCTAATCTTAATGTATAACTTAATATTAGTTAATATTAAATATAAGTTAATATTAATGCTTAACGGTCCGGATAAAAGCCCCTCTGTGTCCGGATCTGAACCGGAGTCCACTAGTTAACACTAGGTAATGTTGTATGTGTTTGTCCCTGCCAAATAAACAATAAATAAATAAACAAAAGCAGTCAGATGGGGTTACCAGTTTTGTAACCTGGCATATAATCATGGTCGTATCAGTCGTGTCTACCCTGGACGCTTCTCGATGACTCGTGTTGTTCCGTCGGCGCTCTGTTCCAAGCGCTGACTGAGGCGCAGAGCATTGGGAGTGTAGGCAGTGAGGGGAGCGACGCGTAGATCACTCTCCGTGGTGCAACCACCGCTCATCACATGAAAGTGGCCTAATTCTCTGAATCTCACAGTGCTGAAAACGTAGAAGAGCTTTGTGTTGTGAGGTTGACCTGTCTGATGTAGCGTGTTTCCTTCCAGGTCCGGGTCAGCCAGGAGCTGAAACACATTCACGCAGAGCAGATGAGCCGACTACACATCAAACACCAGGCAGAATGTGACCTCCTGGAGGACCTGAGGTGAGCCGCCAGAGGTCAAATTAATGCCGAGTGGCGCTGGCTTGTATGTAATGAAGAACCCGTAACTCTTCCTCAGAGGGTTCGACCTGTTTATCCATGTATTCATTCAAAACCAGCCAGTCAGCATTTACGTACCTCCAACCAGACCTTATTGTAGATCTGATTTATAATACTTCACTATTACATCGCACGACACATCCGTTTTAGGCACTTTGATTTCATACAAGCATGTGTAATTTGTGTATTGTAATATTTTTTTTTTATTTTTGTTGTCGTCTTGTGTTCCATAAATGTGTAAAGTACATTTGAATTGCTTTTCCATGATTTTATATATATATATATATAAAATACTCTGGGTTAATTTGGAGAGTGTATTTTTAAAATTTGGGCTTGGAAGCAGTCACATTTAAAAATAATTTGTGGTTGTCAACTTCTTGGGTGGCAAGTGGGTGGGGTGTGTGTGTGTGTTGGGTGGGGGGGGATGCCANGGGAGGGAGTGGATCAGCAAGACACTGAGATTAAATTGTAAGGTTTAACAACCCAAATCACTCGTCTTCCACAAACCAAATATCCCAAGATATATACAACAAAACATGTTAATAAATATCAACGTGAAACTGTAGCTAGCATGTAATAACAGGTCAGGAAACCGTACCGGTGATTTCTGCATGTTTAAGCCCCAATAAATATGACCTGCACACATGTTATGCTACTGACAACCATCATCTAAAACATAACACCATATTTTATTTTTCCTGCTATTTTGCCAAATCCTCTAATATTTCAAAATCAAATGTTCAGATGATACCGCACCTTAAAAGTTGATGTTTATAGTGTGCTGGAATGTAGTGAAACTAAGCAGCCTGGAACAATTTTAAAATGTGCCGCTCCAGTAGTGTGTTTTGAAAAAATGATCTGCAGTAATGTAAAGTGTATGCAGGTTCAAACATGCAAAATCACTGGTATGCTCCTTTAAACTTTACTGCTGATTCTAACAGTAGACTGACAGGAAATGACATGTAACCTCTAAAATTTGAGCCATTTGTTGACTTTGAGGAGCAGTTTAAAACATTATGTGAGCTGCATGCACGACAAAATGACTGTGACAGTCTGACGTTACTTTGACTTTGGAAAGGAACAATAAATACGATACATATAGAAATCATTTTGGGTGGAGCAAACCTCTTACACTGGACTATTCAAATTCTGTGCATCGGGAACAACTTCAAAAATAAAAGAATCAGCATTGAAATTTCCAGTGTTGGTACAAACAAACTCCACAGAGAAAAAAAACAGAGCGCTAGCATATTAAAGGTAGATAAGCCCAGAGCTGTGGTTATGTTTTCAGACTTAGAGTCGGGTTGAGCTGACAGCCTGTTGGCTCCCCACTTCCTGTCTGTGGTTGGTGGCGGAGCTCTGAACTTCCAAACAGCTGGAAGTTAATGTCACAGAGAGCCAGCAGATGTTGTGGGTGCCCTGAATTTCTCACTGTGGGAAGTTCAGAAACATTACCGAGACCGAAACAATGGCAAACCAGAGGAACACAGAATTTAGAAGGGTCATTCCCCATGTTAGACAAGAAATGAGTCAGCAACATGGAAACTACGTCTGGTTGTCAGCAAAAGCTACGTTTGGGAACACAACAGGAAGTGAGAGCAGGGGCAATGGAAGGAGTGGAGCTTTGGAAATGCAAAGGAGGAGGAGGAGGAGGAAGAGAGGAAAGCTCCCAGGAAGTAAGCCAGATTGTTTACAGGTGGGGTGGAGCAAATGATAGCACATGTCAGTCTAGTCTTGACATGTTCATTGACTTGGGGATAATTATGCCGCATTGCAGTTTGTCTCATGGCTCTGACCTGATTTTTCTTAGATTTTTTTAACTAAATGCCCTAAACTTGAATTGTCTTTTCACCCAGAAAGTTGCCAGTAGTTAAGTTCTTTTGCGATATTAAGCAACAAAAAATGTTATTAGCTTTGTTCTTATGATTGTGAAGCATTGCTAGCATATCGTGTATTTTTAGGAACATTTTTATTATTTAGGTAGTATTTTTCAAACCTGCCAAAAATGGACAACATGATGACGCAATACATGAAATGCAGACAGCATGTAGTTTTTCAGATTTAAAAAAATATATATATTTGTAAAATTTTCAAACAACAGCACACAAAAATCAACAAAACAGTCCTCACCCTCAGTTCAGTGGAGCTACGGTGAAACAAAAATGACCAACTAAAACAATACACAACAAAATGATAAAATATGTATACATATAAATAAAAATTAAAGACACATGAAAAAAAATCTCTATATATTTTTAGCCACCAGGGACATCTCATAGTCTCTCTAAAAATGAATAGAAAGGAGCCCAAATTCTCCAGAATTTGTCAGGTTTTGGTTCAGGTTGTATATTAATTTCTCCAACGGTAGTAAAGCAGCTTTTCAGCTTTTTTAAACCGCAGCAGTAAGATCTGTATTTATCCATGAGGATCACAGAGAAACAGCTGCAGAAATCTGCTATTTTGCACCAGTATACAACAGTCATACATAGAATAAGCAATAAAAGCAAACCAAAAATAACTAAAACGCCACACAAAATAAATTCTTGCACATATTTGTATCTCACAATGTTAGCAGGTTGAGAATGGGGTTTTATTTTCAATATTACAAGACTCAAGGCCTTCATTGTATTCAGGACTTCTGTCAGATCTTATCGTTAGACATGTCTATCTTGTAGAATACTGCAGGAAGAGGCAGGAAACTTTGTGGGAGGAGGGAAACTATCCATGTAGCACCTTAAGGCTGACATGATCTTATCCCAACAATGGGACTAAGATGAGCTTAGCCTTTCAGATGCGTTTGGGAAACAGGGCCCTGGACTGTTGTTGCTGCTGGGAAGAAAAGAGTAATCGCAGGAGACTTGGCAAGGATAGTTTAGTGGGTTATGACACTTCTGTCTGCAGCTGTACATAAACTGAAGACATCAGGAGCGTTGGGAAAGGATCCAGAAATGAAGGGATGGAATTTCAGTGCTACAACAAATCTGCGGGTTTCGACAATACTAAATCAACCTGTCAAACACTCATTCATTAGACTTATTTTGAACAGCGTGGGTAGTACATCAGAATTCTGGGATCATCTAACTATAAAGACAGAATCTCTGTCTGTCTGCCTGTCTGTCTGTCTGTGGCACCAGCATCTCTAGAACCCGGCTTTGTATGAAGTTAAAATTCGGTAGGTTCGTTGCTCAGGATCCAAGGATGTGCAGTGTTGCATGTGAAGTTGTTTGGATGAGTGGTTCTCTAATTGAGCTGTGCCGGTACAAAGTAGTCTGCTTGGCAGCATATGCTCTGGTCCAGTGTCACAGTCTCAACCCAACCCCATACAGCAAAAAAAGCTAGCTCATGAGGACGTGCAGAACACAATTATGGCAGGCTGCAGCGCACACCATAAAGTGCGGCCCAGTCCGAACAGTTTTCAACAGGCACTGCACTAGTACTTTCAATGCAAGAAAATTGAAGGGTGCCTCCATCGCACTATGTGACCTGCTTCCTGTTGAAACTGGATGTTGGGCGGCGGCAAACACCAAGACCGTAGCCACGTAGTGTTTGTAAAATGACATGCGGCTTAGAGGTGCAGCACGCTGCAGTACTTGCTGCCTCTCTGTCGCTTATATGACTGGAGGTTTAAAACCTCTCATGTTGATGGTCGCAAGAAAAGTAATAACTATTAACTGGATGAAGCCGAACCCTCCCACGATTGCTCAATGGTTGCAAAAAGTGAAACATGTTTACATGATGGAACACATGACAGCTCAACTACAACTAAAAATACCTGTTTTATAAAGTGATGGACATCAGTCATTACTTATCTTATTTAGAAACTTTATTTATATCCTATTGACTTAATGTAGGAATCTAGTAAGTATAGATATACAGATATAACTAGATACTTGTGACTTGTACTCCCTCCTATACCTGGTTATTTCATTCATATGTATGTTGTATGAAGCCCAGTCTCAAGGTGATTAATAGCCTTTTAATACGTGTTATAAAGTTAAAAAAAAAAATGTCATGATATTATCGCTGGACATCTGTTTACTGTCATGTCTTTTTTTTTTTTTTTTTTTTTTTGAAGTAAATACAGCATTTTCCAGAAAGCAGGTATTATTAGGGTTTCGGTACAAAAAAATGAAGAACAGTTTGTGCAGTTTCTTTGACATTTATGACAAATACTAATCTATTATCTAACAGCATGCAAAAATTCATCTTTAATTTCATTGTGACTTTGCATATACTATTATGAAAATTTTCAGAATTAGCTTGATAAATTAAATAATCTCAGTTATTAGTGAAATTCTAGTGGTTTCTTCTTGGTACAGATTTAACCAAAGTGCCTTTGCTTTGCGCCAAATCTTCTTTGACAGGAGAGAAAGTCGTTTCTGTTTTTGCTGTCTAAACATTAATGTTTCCACCAAGTGCCATGATAAAATGGCCATTTAAATTGAAATTAAAATTCAAAATGGGTAGAACCATGTGAGCATGACTTAATGTGTTCCGTCTTCTTTTCTTCAGGACTTTTAGCCAGAAGAAGGCTGCTGTAGAGAAGGACTACGCCCAGGTAAGTCAATCTGAACTCTTTATCATAGTGAAACTAATTGTTGTTAATCCCATGTCTGTACTGCCTTGTCAAAAAAAAAATAAGAATGATTTTTTTTTACGACAGTATTCTCCCTAAAGATGCCATAATGGTACTGAGTGTGACTTCAAAGAGCAGGCTTGAGGATATGGGCTCAGGAAGGATCTTGGTTTTCATACAGATAACTCTTAGCTTGCCACAGAAAAACCCCACAGCAAAGAGGCGACATCCATTCATGGTCCTCTGGCTTGTTTCCTGCTCGCTGTGTTGTTTTTTTTTTTGCCCGGAGCTTCCTGGGGACATCGATTGATTGTCTGAAAATCCCCTCTCCTCTCCTCGGCTCTGTTCTGGCTTTGCAGTCCCATGAGGAATGTCCACCACCGCTGTGAAGACGGGGGGCACGCCACCACTCTTATCCAACCAGCAACCTTATGCATCTGTTCGACCATGTGCAACTGATAATGAGCTTAAATACACAGAGTTATATACAGAACACACCTGGAGTTGATCAAACATCATAAAGGGATATAGCCATAAATACTCGAAACATGCGTACACATAAAGCCTGGTGCTCATTCTCTAGTTAAGAGACACTAAATAAGGAACAGTTGTGCAGCTGATTCTTACTGACCGGTGTCTGTAGAAAACAAAAACAACCAGGTCGTACATTATTTATATTGTTTGCCATCATGTCACATTGTATAAAAGATTTATATTCCTCAGGACACAGAGAAATACAGATACACTTAACTCTGAGGAGAGTTGGTTGTGTAAAAGAGTCACAGAGAGTCTTGTAAAAACTTATTTCAGTGATCCAGCAGAAATGTACATCCATGATGGTAAAGCCATGATAGATGTACCATCATAGATGTATCATCATGGCAGATGTACCAAAATATGATGGTATATCCATGTACATCCATCATGGTAAAGCCATAATGGTACAATGACGGTGCATCCATGACGATATCAATGATGGTGACGGTACATCCGTGCTGGTGCATCCATGGTGGTACATCCGTGACTATGGTAACAGTGCATCCAAGCTTTATGTAGGCCTGCTTTGTAATTGGTATTAACAACTGTATGTCTGGTCAGATTCTGATCTGTTAAGACATTAAATTGGTATTTGTTTGTTTACTTAAAGTCATTTCAGTTATCTAATTTCTATTGAAATATGATAATTGTTATATTTCAATACAAATAGCAAATTACAGTGCAATGTTAGAACTCAACAAGGAATAGTCTGATCTGATTCCATTCAATGGAATCAAAATGGAATAATTGTAACTTTATTGGTTAATCTGGAAGATAAAGTATTTGTAGGTTATTAATGACAGTTACCTTGTCACCACTTAGCCTAAAGTATTCTTTACTGTAAATGCTTCAAATATCAGTTTGAACAATGTTCTGTATGTCTGGGCAATGCTGCCTGCTAATTAGTTGATGAGTTTGAGACCCCCCTGCAAATGGATGAATCAAAGTGGGTCAGATCGTCTCTGGAACACTTCTTGCCTTTTGGTTTCCCTCCTGTCCTGCTTCCCCCCTTCTATCTCTTCTTCTCTTTCCGCATCTTTTTCTGGGTCTCTTACACCTGCAAACTTCTATAGCCATTAGCCAATTGATATTCAAATCACACAGAGTGATAAAATGTCTCCCTCTGTGCAGCTCTTCCTCTACCTTCCTCGCATCCCTCCTCGTCCTCCTACCCCTCCCTTGTCCCCAACGCACCATTCAGGCGTGTCTGCTTGGCCAGCTCCGTTGGCCATTTTTCTCTCTATCTGGATTCCACAATGGCTATGTTTGTAGAGGAGCTGGAGCTTTGGCACCCAGATCACCAAGACCAACAAGTTCAGAGCTTTGGCTTCGCCTGCCTCAGGAGAACATAACAGAGCCTGTCTTCTCAGAGTTTACAAAGGATAGACTGCTTCATCGGCTCTTCTTGAGGCCTAAAGCCCAAATCCATTTACCGAGCAAAGGACAAACTAATAATACTAAGAGTGTTTTTTCCTTTTCAAATAAATTATATTAAAAACTGATGTTGTAGCAATATGGTGGATGTGGAATATGAAGGTTAGGTTACAATTTTTTTGTCACCCCGCATGCTTTTTTGCATCTCTACCACATGGTCTGTATTACATGGTTCTTAACTCTTCAAAAATTGAGGGCCAGAGTATCAGTATAGGATGTGCTGTGAATAAGAACTTCCTAAAGTGTCATTCTGATGAGCAGGGAATCCATCACATCCTCATTCCCAGATCTTCCTTTATAGATGCCTTGGTGCTCAGCTGAAGGACTGAGAACCATGCAATTAACCATACCATGGGGAAAGGTCACTGAAAACCCTTTACAGATTAGGACTTTAATTTTTTGGGACTTGCCTCAGCCATCATTTGGAGATGTCTCTGTCATGACACATGAATCAACCCAAAGATTCCTATTAATTTCCTCATTAGGGCTGGATATCGATTCTGACCTCCCGATTTGATTCAGTTTAGATTTTCAAAGCCTGATTTGACTTGATTCAGTTAAATTCTGGAAGATGTTGTTCAGGTTATGTCTTCTAAATCTCATTATTGTATAAAAAAGTGAAGAAAAAAAATATATGTTCAAAGCTTAATGAATGTATTAAAGGAAATGGGTTCAGGTTAACCTTTGACCTTTGGGTGACTGTGGACCTTTGCGTGACTGTAGAGGCTCTGATGCTCTTTGACCGCCACATGAAGCTTTGTGTAGCCGCCTCACTAACATGTTGTCATGTTGCTCAGCGTTCCGTGATTCCAGGATTTGAAGCATGTTCCTAAATCCTCTTTGTCACAATGCTATAAGGACACATATCCTCAATATAAAAATAGTAATGGACCTCATTATGTTTATGAGGCAGATGGCAGCTCGCCAGTTGTTGTATTTTCTACCATCATCTTCTTCATTCAGGTATCAGTGCTCCAGTCTTTGCGGCAGCAGGGTGACGCCATGTCAAGCGGTTCCACTCGTTGTGTTGCCACAAAATTTTACTCCTGAGTTACATATTTTGCAAATGGCCTTACTTCTATCGGGCTTGTTTATGTCCTTTTGCTGTTGAAAGCCAAAATGAGTCCAAACATCTGCTCTAAACCTCAGAGGAGCCGGATGGAGGTACCATGTAGTTTTTAATACAAGCTCGATCTTCTATGTTTTCCATAGTAGAGTAGTCATGCTACGTCACACGGAACTTATGCTGCTAGTGTTACTAATGCTACTAGTGTTCATTTAAAAATTAGACTATTTAAAAGATTTATTCATTTTTTTTAATTTTATGAACATTGGAATTGTTTTTGAATTGCAATTAATGGAAAAAGTTTTCCTCCCTCCTCTATTCATCAAACAAAAACTTGACTATGACTCAGTCTGCCCTTGATTTGTATATGTAAAGCAAGCAGAATTATTTTAACACTCAGGGCGTCTACATGCACGAGAAATCCGTTTACTGAGAATAAATGGACTCCATTATGTTTTGGCTGGAGGTGAAACAGATGGCAGCTGGCTGGTTGAAATCTGTAATAATTGGTGTAAGACGTTTACATGGGTTAAGAGTAATCTGGTAAACTATCAGTTTATTAAAGGAAGTCGTCACAGGATGTGCAAAATGAGGAAGTGATGTTAATCTGAACTTTTACCTTTGACCCTGCATCACAAGTAACAGAAGCATAGCTGCGTGTAGCTAGATGCTATTAGCAATGGATTTGGTTGCATCTTTTTATTTTTATAGTGCTTGTATCAGTTTGTGTTACTTAATTCATACACAGAATATACTACGGCTGATATGTGTGTTGCTCCACAGAAGCCGGCNTTGTGTTACTTAATTCATACACAGAATATACTACGGCTGATATGTGTGTTGCTCCACAGAAGCCGGCGACTGGCAAGGCATGCACAGTGTCAATACACCAATCATAAACCGGTTAAGCGTTTACATGGCAATTCATAATCGCTTTACAATCACATAACCTAAATGGATTTCTATAAACGGAATAACACGTTTACATGATACGTGAGTAATCAGTTTATTGGCTATACGCCGATCATAACCTGTTTATTGAGGTGCATGTAAACTCATTGACTCTTTCACCAGCCAAGCAATAACACAGGGCATCCAGATGATGACATGCTCAGGTAAAAGTCTGTTCACTGGTGAGCTTCAGACACTTCTATGGTGAGCAGAATGTAATGGTTGTTCCACTTACTGTAGCTGGTTGAGTGTGCAACATTTAACACCACCCCAATCAATTCTAAATATGAATGCATGAATACATACATTTCATAATTATAAACATTTGTTAGATTGTCAAATCCATCTGCTGCTTTGTACACAAGCAGGAAGCTTTGCATGTAGTACACCTAGTACGACATGTACCTGTACTGTAAACCTGTCAGTAAAGATAATGTAGTTTCCTGGTTCACATACAATGAGCCTTTACTCCTCCATAACGTCGCAGCCATTGTGATGCTAAACAAATAATTATGGTGATGATTTTCAGTGAAGACATTTCAGATATCTTATAAGTCTCGCTGTCAACCTCACTTAAATAATTAGCATTGAATTTCTGTCAGTTATTCCTGTTACGACAGAAGTACTTCACCCTGGCATACTAAAGTGACACGAAACTCAGAAATATCTTCTTTACTCATTTTTGTCTCCCCTGCTGTTTACTCTCTCCTGCTATTTTGGCTCTTCAAAGGTTAACCTCACTGTTGGCTGAAGTAGGAGAACCTAATATATCTCCAGGGGCAAATGTGGTCAAAATGAATTGCAATTTTTCTTCCATAAATGATCCTATGTTAGCATAAAAAAACAGCAAATGAGCCAGCCTCCAGTCTCGGTTCTGACTAACAGGTAAATGAGTCCATGCAGCTTAGAATCGTGTTGAAATCATTCTAAGAATGACTCTCTCTGTAACCTAAAACTTTACTGGTAAAACTACATTTCAGTAAATGTGGGCCTCAGATTAGTTCTGAGAACAGAGAATCTTTATCGAGATTTTTTGAGGAAAAGTTGTTTTGGCGGAGCATTCTCTGACTTTACTCTTTCAACTTTTCGCTGTTTTTCGTCTTTGAGCTGACCTTCCTCCATGTGTATCTCCATACCTCTGTCTATGCACTCTGACTGCCTGGTGGTTTATAGGCTAACATCAAATGTGTCATGGTGTCAGAGGTCATCCCCTCTTTGTGTCTCATCCCTTTCAGGCCCTGCAGAAGTTGGCAAACCAATATCTAAAGAGGGAATGGCCAGAAAGTCTATTAGAGGAACAAGCAGATCACAGGTACAATTGTTGGAACAATTTTTACTTTCTCTTATGCATGTGAGAAAGTGATGATAAGATGTGACTCCTTAAATTTCTCGATACTGTTTTGGATTTAGACACCATTTCTGTTTATTCTCCATCCTCCATCTTGTGACCGATACTTCCGGCAACATCCTTAATTTTTCTTTCACCGTGCCTTATATTTATTAAAGTGTGAAATTATCCTTGTGCTAAAATGTCTAAAAACAAAAACTACATCAAAACAGCATATTGTTATAACCTATATCTGCACATTTGTGTCCTTCAGGAACATGTACTGTGTATGGAGAGCCTATTTGGAGGGAACAGTCCAGGCAACTCAGTCCAGAATTGCCTGTGACAATTACAAAGTCCAGGTTGCTGATCCTGCCAAGACAGCTAGACTGCAGAAGGAACAGCAGCTGAGGAAGGTAACGCAGGTCAAACCCTAAACCTCTGCTCAGATTTCAGCAGCTTCTCCCATTCCATTCACACGGCCGCAAAAGTGTCAAACATTTGCACAGCTGTACCGAAACAATTCAGAGTGTGTATCTGTCCTTCATCAACGTCTTGTAGCAAGATTTTGATGTTGTGGTCTGAAGCTGGGAAGCTTTTAGATTATTTCCAATATTATTCATTTTCATTTGCACAAAATTGCCCGTTCAGCAGAAGCAAGAAAATTAATGTTAGTAGTAGTAATAAATGCATTAGTATTGTTTGCATAATTTCTTCTGTGTCATCTAGTCAGAGTTGTTTTAGAATTTCAAGGGTTAATATCGGCCCAGTATCAGTCTAACCCTAATTTGGAGCGCTGTATGTGGTCCCCGATCATAAGTTCTGAAGCAGCCGTGCTCCTGTGCTGAAATGTGACCAGAGCTGCTCTCTGGTTACCGCTGGCCACGTTCCACTACCTCCAGCCAACAATGCTGCTCTTGTTCACCCTCACCTTTTACAACATGCCAGTATAACTCCGTATCCCACATACCGCTGTAACATTATTTGGCATACATGTTATATAGACATGGTTCAGAGGGGTTTCCTTATTTTCAGATGCTGCACCGCAGGAGTATAAACTTACATGAAAGAAGAAGGAATTTCACCTGTTTTCCTTTTTTTTTTTTTTTTTTTTTTTTTTTTTNTTTTTTTTTTTTTTTTTGTCTCCGCCTCCTGCCATCCTTAGTGTATTGAACAGCTGACGATGGTCCAAGCTGAAATGCAGGACTCGGTGAAGGAGCTGACCAAGAGCAAAAAGAAGTACCAAGAGGCTGAAACCATGGCCCAGGCTGTCCGGGAGAAGGCAGAGCTGGATGCCAAGTATGATTCAAATTACCACAGGATCTATGTTATGACATGTTATGACAGTGGTATTTGTAGATTTACAAGAAATGGGGCAGTTAAATAAAAACTAGCCACTAGATTTGTCACTGCTGCTCTCTGCAGAGCATGCCATGGTTCCTCAACTACAGGATAGGTGTGGCATTCTTTAATTGATTCTTGCTACCTATTCTGGGCCTATAAATGAGTTACAGGAAAAGGACTTTATTTGAAGAATGTGCCACAAATACACGGAATGAACACCTTATTGGTTAATATGATGCAGCTGTATCTCCCCTTAATGATTTTCAACACTGCACTTTGATCTGAAACAATATGAAACCCTAACCTAGCCTTCTTACTAACTTTATTCC
>VXCM01004843.1:13800-31475 GCA_014773175.1 Lucifuga dentata
AAGAGCCCCTTTGCTTATGGCTAGACTGACAGTCACTGTGTTTATTTGCATGTTAAAACTTTAATTATGCTCCCATTAAGGCAATAAATAGATTTTATTTTCAAACGTGATGTAAACACCATTAGATTGAATTTGCATAAATGATATAAGCATAACCAGAGTAACAGACCTAGATTATGCAATTGGAAATCAATTTACTCAATTATGCAAATGTTGAAATCCGAGTAAGCCTCTTCATGCTTTACCTCACCTGGCAGACTCTCCCTCGTATTCCGATTAAGCCACGCGTCATTTCTATTCAGCAAATGACAGAACTGTCTTATTTTCATCCATGTATACTCTCTCGCACTTTTGCCTTAATCACACTACAGTTGATCTGAGGATGTCTTTGTGTTTTTTCTGTTCAGGTCCAAGCTAAGTCTCTTCCAGTCCAGATCTAGTCTTCAGAGGGCAAGCGTAAAGGTATGAGATTTTTATATCCAAAAGCCCGCTCTACCTTCTGTGACATTTCAGCAATGCAGTCAGCAGTGTTACATTTTATATTTCAGCTTAAAGCCAAGAGGAGCGAGTGTAACTCCAAAGCAACCCACGCCAGAAATGACTACCTGCTCATGCTAGCAGCCGCTAACGCTCACCAGCAGCGCTACTATGACATAGACCTGATGGATTGCATCAAGGTGAGCATAAACACTCCCAATGCGTGGATGATGGCAGATAAACATAAAAAGATGATTTGTGACTTTTGTTAGAATTGCTATGTTTTTTGCTGATCTGCAGGTTTTAGATGGCAGAATCTATGAGCAGGTCAAACATTACCTGGTGTCTCTGTGTCAGACTGAGCTGGAAATGTATCAGGCCATCCACAACACCTTCAACCGTCTCTTGGACAGTTCAAATGGGGTAAGTCAGAAAACCTACTGAATAATCTGCTCTTAACTTTATCATGTACATAATTGTTTCATAATTGTTAGTCCCTTTGTGAATGTGGGAGGAGTTGAACGCTGTTGCTTCACTGAGTCCTGATTAATTGAAGCTGTTTGGGTTACCTCATTATGCCTCATGATCTCAGGCCTCATTAGTCTCTTCCACTCTGGGTTCTGCAGGTCAGCTTGCCTCTCTGAAACGTAAGAGGCATTTTGAAACTGCTCAGGCCAGAATATACTGTAAATAAATCATAAAGTAAATACGTTCAAGTGACCCTTTCTGATTGTAGAGTGTGCTGCTCTAATGGGAAAAATACAATGATGCCATCATCGTTAATGAAGGTTGTTTGATGATAATCTGAGTGTTTGGTTTTATGTCACTTCATGAGAAGCTTAAAGGACCACACCATCCATTTTGCATGCTTGAGCTTAATATATTCAATTTTCATACATGTTACGTTACTGACAATCATTTCCCAAAGGATAAAACCTTATTTCAGCTTTTATGATATTTTGCAAAATCTCTTAATCTTTCAAAATCAAATATTCAAGCCAATCAATATTCAATATTCAATCTATAATCAATATTCGCCCAGCTTAAAAATCCATGTTTCACCTGCAAATAGTTACACAAAATTATGAAGTCACGATCATATAAATTTTTCCATAAATGCAGGTCTTCTTTTGGGACTATATTCTCCGGTGGAGGCATACATTCACTCTGTGCTTTTTATTGCACTTAAATGCTAAAATTACGTAACTTAAAAAAAAAAAAAAACCTGAATGCATGTCTTATTCACGATGATGGATTACCTATCCCAAGAATGTTAAAAATCTCAACAAGTTGATTTTAATAGCGTGAATGAACTGAAACCAGTGGAGGTCTGGATGGTAGGAAAAACATTTTTAATTCACCGTTCCAGTAGTATGCTTTGGGAAACGATTGTCAGTAACGTTNGAAAAACATTTTTAATTCACCGTTCCAGTAGTATGCTTTGGGAAACGATTGTCAGTAACGTTATGTATATGAAAACTGAATATATTAGGCTTAAAAATGTAATATGGGTGGTTTGGTCCTTTAATTAGGTTTCTCACCAGATGAAACTTTATTTGGTTCTGATTTTTTCCTTTTTTATTACATTTTCTTTAATTTTTTTTTTTTTAAGCAGACCGATTTCGAAACTCATTTACCTGCATATTGTAGAGATAGGAAAACTGCATACCCAATTCATAATTAGCCAAAGTAATTTTCATAACCTTGGCAGTAAATTTAAAACCAAGCAACTAATGCAGATCCACTAGATCAGTTCAGGGTTAAGGCACTGGTAAAGTATGATTAATCTGTGATTGATAAGGTAAGGGTTATTGCTCATTCTGTCAAAAATTAATTATTTCATCGTTTCCTTCATAACACACATACATGTAGGTGCTGCAGGAGTTTCACCAGCAGATGTTTGTGCAGAACAATGGCATATTTCAACCAGCTTCCCACTTCCTGTTCCAGCCCACTGAATCAGACACAGTAAGCCCTGATTTTCTGTTCTTATCACCTTTATTTTCACATCATTTGCCAAATAGTTACCTGGACCTTCACAGGAAAAAGCCTTTCTTTTGATGGTGCACAATGATCAATGAGTTAAAGCTTATTCTACTTTAACATTAGAGACAAATAATACAGCTTACATTGTCAGAAAGATTATTGCAGTTGAATATGTAATGACAGTTAATAACAGCTTTATTGTTACACTCCTTAACAACAGAGCACAGCTTAGAGGGAGGCAGGGAAGCAGGACGACCTTTAAGATTTCAGACAGCAATTTGAATGTCAATTGGTTCTCAAAATTCTTGCATTTATTGATCCTAAGGCCAGTTTACAGTGACCTCCACTAATATTGGCACTCTTGGTAAATAATAGCAAACAGGACTGGGGAAAAAAGTCTTTATCTTTTAAATCTGATCTTTCATTCAAAAATTAACAAAAATATAACCTTTAAATTGAAAGGGAAAAGAAATTCTTATCACGAAACAAATATTTTTCTTAAATATATGTATGCATGATTATTGGCACCCTTTGATAGTCATATAAGTAGAATCTAACTGAAATATATTCCCATTCATATCTTACGGTTCTAAGTTCTGCAGAGTGATTAGGAACACTTACCGTATCGAGTATAAGCCGAGTTTTTATTACCAAATTTCACAAAGTAAATCAGGGGTCAGCTTATACACGAGAAATTCAAATTTGATCCCAGAGAAGGAAATTTCCAGGAGTGGAAATACTACCCATTACCACTAACATGGAAAATACTTTAAATCATACCTTAGAATGAGATATTTCCTGACTAAACATCTTATCCAGCACATTTTGCAGCGACCAGTAAGAGCTGTTGTGATTGGTCAGTTACTGTAATCAGTAAATAAATATCATGTTTACCGGTACATTGATTATTTTCGGAAAATCACAGGAGTACTATGACAATATCCACAAAAACAGGTAATTTGCTAAACAAATAAATTGATGGAACGACATCAGGGGGTTGGCTTATATATGGGTTTCTTTAAAAATCTAAATACGAAGGTCAAAATTGGGGGTCGGCTTATACGGTAAAATGTAACTGAAGTATATTCCCATTCATACATTTCTAAGTTCCACTGGGTGATTAGGTGGTCAGCCATGACTTGCTGTTTCACTGGGGAATAGATATGAGGTGACACACAGGCCTGATTCCCTCAGTCATTCACAACAATGAGAAAGGCCTGAGAACACAGTAATGATGATAATGAAAAGCTTGTTGAAGCTGCACAAATCAGGAAATGGCTACAAGAAAATAGCTAAATGTTTGAAAATGCTCATTTCCACTATCAGGGCAATAATAAATATGTTTAAAGCAACTGGAGATGTTAAGAATGGGCCTGGAAGAGGATGTGTGTGTATTGATTCCACGCACAGTGAGGAGGATGATTCCACTCCAAAGATCTCAGGGATCATTATTATTATAGGAGCAACAGTAAAGTTAGAGTGAGTCCAAGTGAGTAATTCATGTATTTGTGCATGAGGTGTGTAAAATAGTAACAAGTCGTGCTCTGGCCTTTGTACTGCCATGAAAATAGATCCTGTGGAGTTTAATATTTAGTTAATAATTAAGTTGAATAAGAAAATATCAATGTTGGATGACATTCTTGATTAAAAGTGGCTAATCAGTTTATCATAACACCTCTATCTGTGTAGCTGTGGTGTGTGTGTGTGTGTGTGTGTGTGTGTGTGTGTGTGTATTGTAAGACATGAAAATTATTCCTTGACATGGGTCTGAAAAAATATGCTCATATTATTACACATCCCACAGCATTCTTACCACTTGTATAGGCTGAGCTAAGGCTAACTAAATTACAGAATTTTTCCTAAGCTGTGTTAGAAATCATATCTGAGGACATTTGTTTCTATGGACTTTACTTATAACTGATGTTGGCCAATATATTTACAATCAGTTTCTGCATTTATTCAGCAACCCAACTATAATATATCAGTTCAATTAGTTTTAGTTTTATTACTTTTATTATGTTTTGATGAAGATTCTCAGTCATCCAGGCAGTAGATAAGTTGTAGAAAACTCAGTCAGGTCAACTGGNTGAAGATTCTCAGTCATCCAGGCAGTAGATAAGTTGTAGAAAACTCAGTCAGGTCAACTGGATTCAGGTTTTTAATTCTGAAACGTTTCACCATCCATCCAGATGGCTTCATCAGTCAGAAAATAAAATTAAAAAAATATACAAAAATGATAAAAATCAATTAGTTTTATTAGTTTTCACACATAATTATAAAATACGAGGAAGAAATATAAAAGAACGTGTGAGGGTGTGGTAGAAACCTGAAATGGCTTATATGAAAACCACACCCNAGAAATATAAAAGAACGTGTGAGGGTGTGGTAGAAACCTGAAATGGCTTATATGAAAACCACACCCGGAAGATATACAAAGGATAAAAAATACAAGCACATAAAATCACAATAGGTTTAAAATCATAATAACAGGTTTTCAATCATAATAAATAAAAAAAAAAAATAGCACATATATAATTCAGTTAAAGCAGTTCAGGTCAGGTCAAGTCAAGTCATTTGTCCCCGAAGGACAATTAAAATGTGTATAATAGAAAAACAGACCTTAAAAACAGCTTCAAAAATAGTAACTGTTTGTTAATATAATGCGATGATAAAAAAGTACCTGTACAGCGTGGTCCAAAAGTCTGAGACCATGTGAAAATGCTTCTATTTTGCATTCTTTTTGAATTTAATACAAGATTTTTCATTACAAATGATAANAAAATGCTTCTATTTTGCATTCTTTTTGAATTTAATACAAGATTTTTCATTACAAATGATAATGTCGTCTTAACAATTTTAATCTTTGAAAAATGTCCATGAATGTCAGAATATCTTAGTATTTGGTATGCCCCCCTTATGCTTTAATGACAGCATCATGGACTCCACACGTCTGTATGAGTCACGCCTGATGGGTCAAGTTATCCAGCATGATGTGACGATGTTCCAAAGAGCTTCTATGATGTCAGACTTTCTGATTATTTCCACATTTACATGGAAAACATCACAGATTTTACATGTGGTCTCAGACTTTTGGACCCCGCTGTATCCAAGTATAAGTTCAGTGGAAGACTGCTGTGTACTGCAGGTTTGTGCACCTGTTTAGGGCCTTAATACCTCGGGAAGTGAATTATTTTCCCACCTGAATGTGAAAATTCCTTTTTGTCATCTATATTTAAAAAAAAACAAAAAACATTGAAGGTCTGCACAAATGTTTTGGGATGTTGATTCTGAAAAATTTGGCATATCAGCATTCAGTAAGCTCATAGCGTGCAAGTGTGCTTTTGATGGTTATTAAACATGGCTATAATGTAGGACTGCCTATGTCACACACACACACACACACACACACTTCTTGACGTCATACACGTCCATTGGTGCGCCGTTCCTCCTTTGCATCGCCCCTCTGCACTGCCGGACAACACTGGACAGTTTGTTCAAACTGCAAGCGCTTGCGTTGTTTTCATTGGAAGTCAAACAAGCAGCAGCCTGTTCCTAAAGAAAACATTAGCGATGGAGAGCGTTCCCTCCCTCCCACCCATCCCACTCGCACCAGACAGAGGGATCCGGTAAGGAATAGTTCTGAACTGGGACGGAGGGTTAGGAGGTAGGCCTGTGAACGACCCATCCGTGAAAAGGAGGCATTGTGAGTGGGCCTCATCAGAGTGCAGAGACTGCCCCCATCATACACACACACACACACATACACACACTGCTACTGTTGTCATGTGAAAATGTCTTAACTCCATTTTCAGGCATTTGTTTTTATTTTTAAATAAGTGAAAAAAAAAAAACATTCTCAAACACCCTAAAATAAATCGGAATGGTCCGATCGTCTTTAAAGGATGATCCCTAATCTCAGATACACCACCCACCTCAGGTTAATGTCCACCCACCCATCTTAAAGGATCATACCGCCGATCTCGCATGTTTGAGCCCAATACATACGATCCACGACGTACATGTTACGTTAGCGGGAAATTTTAGAATCGTTTTTCCTACCTTCCAGACTGCCACTGGTTTTAGTTCATTCCAATATGCTATAAAAATCAACTTGTAGAGATTTGAAATGTGCTCGAGATACATAATTCATCACAGCAAACAACATGTCTATTAGGTTTTTTCCAAAGTAACTTTATTTAACCGATCCAACACAGAGCTGCATGGAAGACAATGTGCGTCTCTGCCAGGAAATATAGTCCCAGGAGATGACGGCTTTTACCGAGAAATTAAAAGAACCGTGCCTTCTACAATCATGCATAGGTGTTAGCAGCAGCACTGAAACCACTGACAGTATGGAAGGTATGAAAAATAAATCTAAAATGTACCGCTGCACTAATATGATTTGGGAAATGGTTATCAATTACAGAACCTATAAGCGGTTTGTAGTTATCGGGCTCAAACATGCCCAATCGCCGGTATGTTCCTTTAAAGAAAAAAAAATCTATCTATTATCAGTTTAGGCTCTCTGTTTGTGTAACCCTGGTTGAAGTAGTATGTGTCTGTGTGTAGGTGGTGGAGCTGCAGAAAGAGAGCGGAACGGCGGAGGAGCACAGCCTGGATAAGGAGGCCAGGAAATGGGCGAGCCGAGTGGCCCGAGAATACAAGAGCATCATCCACACCCAGAGGGTGAGAAACACATCAAGCAGGCTTCAGACGAGAGGTTTAAAAAATCCATACAATCAACCTCTTTATCAGACATGCAACCCTGTTCACACTACAAGTTAAAAAAATATCTTACAGTGTTTGTCATATAAAGAAAACATATTAATTTGTTGGCAACTGTTAGATGTCTGTCAGAGATCATGGCCAAAAATGTGGATAAATGTGAAAAAGAATGACTGAGTTGGTGTTTTCCAGCCCTGAAAGCTTTTCTGAAGCAAATAGGCAGAGCGGATGAATCTGAAAATGCAGTGACATGAGTTGTGACATATGATTCGTATGCTGTGAGATGACTGCAAAGTGGATTTAGCAAATAATTTAAGAATATTTTTTAACCCAGAGTTGATGGAAATTTATGATTTTCTGTTCAAAAAGATCAGATTAAATATTGGTAGGTTATTGTGGCAACTTGCACTCTGAAGCTAGCAGCCTGAGGCGTTTGTCGGCATGGAACTGTTATTCTGAGGTGAGTTTTCCACGCTTTTCAACATGTGACAGCTGCTCTGACAGATCATCACCGGCAGGAACACGTGAATATGAACTATTACAGAATATTTAATTTGAAGAACTTTGCTAGTGGCTCACAGATCAAACAGCAACTTATTTAAAATACTAACAGTGAACATCAGGGAGTATTTAAGATATTTAAAATGATTATTTGCAAGGCAAGGTATTCTTTTTTTTTTTTTTTNTTTTTTTTTTTTTTGTTTGTTTGTTTTGGTTCCAATTACAGTTAATAATGTTTGTTGTGCTGTTTAGAGGGTTAGGGTTAATATTTGTTGCTTGGTGCTCTTTACTTAAAGGACCATAACAATGATTTTGCATGTTTAAGTCCCAATAAATACAACCTGCATATATATTACATTATTGACAACCATTTTCCAAAACATAAAACTGTAATTTAGTTTACCTGTTGTTTTGAAAAGTCCCCTAATATTTCAAAATCAGATGTTTAGGTGATTCACCAACTGTAAAAACCAATGTTTTGCTTGCTAACATGAATGTCCAAACATAGAAGCCACAGTCATTTTTAATTTCTCACTAAAAGCCATCTTTTCCTGGGACTATATTCCCTGGCGGAGACATACATTTTGTTCCATGCGGCTCTATGTTGGACCAGTTAAATTAAGTAACTTTGACAAAAAAAAAAATATGAACAATGTTTGGTTCGCTGTGATGGATTATTTATTTCAAGCACGTTTCAAGTCTCTTCAAGTTGATTTTTACAGTGTAATGGAATGAACTGAAACCAATGGCAGTCTGGAACATAGGAAAAATAATTCTAATATTTACCGCTCCAGTAGTATGTTTTGGAAATGGCTGACTGTAATGTAATGTGTTTGAGGATTGTATTTATTGAGCTCAAACATGCAAAATCACCAGTATGGTCCTTTAAGTTTTACACCAGGGAACAACATAACATTGCTGAACTTCGCTCTATTTACAAAGCAATCAAGTCCTCCGAATAACCTGCACAGTTATTCATTCACACGAGAAGGAAAGACAATCAGGCAGACCATAAATCATTGAAGTACATTTTACAACAATACATGGTGAGAAAAAGAATAACGGCGACTCATTTTGTTAGTGGAGACAAATTGCAACACCAGAAACTTAAAACACATTTCTTCATGTGTACCAGCACAAAAGCAGCAGGAGTTTACAAAATGAACGGTAGAAGCTTTCATGGATTTGGCATTTTGAATCACTATTGTATTATGCCAGTTGCACTGAGGAAGAAAAATGTCATAGTATTACTTCACATTTACAGTCTAACTAAAGAGACAGAAATCTCTGTCTGGGGCACCAACAACTCTAGAACCCGGCTCTATATGAAGTTGAAATTCAGCAGGTTTGTTGCTCACGACCCAAGGATGTGCAGCGTCACATGTGAAGTTGTTTGGATGAGCGGTTCTAGAATTGAGCTGTGCTGGTAAAAAGTAGTCCGCGTGGCAGGACACGCTCTGGGTGCAGCAGCATATGCTCTGCTCCAAGGGCATTTATGACAGGCAGCAGCGCACACCATAAAGTCCAGCCCATTCCAAACACGCACGTTTTCAACGGGCACTGCACTAGTGAATTTAATGTACACTACTGTTCAAAAGTGTGGAACCACTAGTGATTTTCACATGGAATTAATGTTTCCAGTAATGTAAACCTAGTTTTGTTTAATATGTATGTATAAAACGATTATACTATGCCTCAGTGTTTCCACAGGTTGAAAATTTACTCCCCCGCCCTGATATATTTCTATTTTTGTATATGTATTCCATACGGTACATATACAAAAATAGAAATAAACAGTACATGTCACGGCTCATCTTCTCGCTGTGTGTGCACGTCAGTGAGTGTGTGACAGCAGTGTCGCAGTTGTATTTTTTTTTTTTTTTAAAGCTGGGTATACCTTCCG
Organism: Lucifuga dentata; assembly: GCA_014773175.1. Taxonomy (NCBI): domain Eukaryota; kingdom Metazoa; phylum Chordata; class Actinopteri; order Ophidiiformes; family Bythitidae; genus Lucifuga; species Lucifuga dentata. The sequence continues at coordinate 23,393 of VXCM01004843.1, forward strand.
TTTTGTGATTCAGATTTTATCTTACGATCTACCTGGGTGGGTCGTCCATGTAGACTGTGTATGGGAAACACTGATGTCTGTTAGTATTCTGCACCTACAGGTTTAAAATAATTTGAAAGAAGCTGTAAAAAATTAAGACATTTTGTCCAGAATCCTGACATGAGTTGTAGATGATTCCAGATTCATGTAGAGAAGCTGTATGTGGTTCCAGAGATTATTTGGAAATTCTAGATTATTCCCTGATGAAACTGATGCTGAATATTTACAAAGCAGAGATTAAATCTCACGGTGTAAACTTTGATGAGTAATCATAAAATAGTGTTAATTATCACTTAAAAACTTTGAAATACTAAATAAAACAACTTAAAATACATTGTTTCATATAATTTAAAGGACCATACCGGTGATCGTGCATGTTTGAGTCTAATATATTCAATTTTCATACATGTTACATTACTGACAATCATTTCCCAAAGGATACAACCGTCTTTCAGCTTTCCTGATATTTTGCAAAATCTCTTAATCTTTCAAAATCAAATATTCAAGTGATACACCCACCTTAAAAATCCATGTTTCTCCTGCTAATAGTTACACAGCCTTATGAAGTCACGGTCCTTTAAATTTTTCCATAAACGCAGGTCTTCTTTTGGGACTATATTCCCCGGTGGAGGCATACATTCACTCCACGCTTTTTATTGAGCTTAAACACTAAAATTACATAACTTCTAAAAAACCTGAATACACGTCTTGTTGTGATGATGGATTACAAGAACGTCTCAAGTATTAACACATTGATTTTAATAGCGTACCAGAATGAACTGAAACCAATGGTGGTCTGGAAGGTAGGAAAAACATTTTTAATTCACCGTTCCAGTAGTATGCTTTGGGAAATGATTGTCAGTAACATTATGTGTATGAAAATTGAATATATTAGGCTCAAACATGCAAAATGTCTGGTATGGTCCTTTAAAAAACACTATTATTGAATAAAATAGCAAGAACTACATAAATTACAAGTGATTTTAAACTTTTGAGCAGTCTGATATTAGAGTTGAGGTTTTATTATAATTTAACTGAGGCCTCACACCTGTAAGAAAGAGCAGATCTCTTTGATAAAACTAAACCTGGATATCATAAAATCCTACGAAGTGCCATGTGTTAAGGAAATAATAATGACTCACGGTGAAAGATCAAACACAATGCAGTGTGGGATAAAAGTTTATGGTACCACCATCTTCATCATCACCACCACCTTCATCCCTTTCCCTGATGTTTTACTGTGAAAGCCAAGTGGAGGAGATAAGTTATTATCATCATGAACTTTTCTAGTAATCAGGATAAAACGATCCATTTCCAGTAACCAGGAAGTGACTCACTCTTCCTCCTGTCTAACGCAATAAAATAGCTTCAGGTTAATGACGATGTTGTTAGTTTCCTTCTTTTGTTCATGATTAAAATGTTGGATCATAGTAAGCTGTAGTCGCTGCTTTTTTGTTTTGTTTTTGAAGGCTCTGGAGGAGTACGGGTCCCAGGAGACGTCAGAGCAAAACAGCAGCGACCTGGAGACAAAGATCGATGTGGCCAGGCAGAGTCTTCGTAGGGCAGAGGTAACGTGTGTGTGTGTGTGTGTGTGTGTGTGTGTGTGTGGTGGAGTCTGGTTTCTCAAATCTCAATCAGGTCTATTAGCTCTGAAGGTGACTCAGTACTCCACCTACTGGTTCAAAAGTGGTATTACTGCATGTTCTGTGGTGTTCATGGAGTATTAATAATAATATCATCATCATCCTGGGCTTCAGTAGAGAGTTTTAATGAAACAGTATTGGCTGAATTCTGTTTGTGAACTTTTGCAGCCTTAAAGGACCATACCATCCATTTTGCATGTTTAAGCCCAATATATTCAATTCTCATACATGCAAAATGGGTGGTATGGTCCTTTAACAAGAAAAAAACAAGAATAAGATTTCTGGGAGAAAAAAATTGTATGTTTTAGTGTCTGATTCTTGGCAATTTGCACAATATATCAGCAGAAATCCTCTCCTTTCAGCATCTTCAGTAAGAACAATATTGCTGTCATCTTTAATAAAATGCCTAATTTGGCTGCTCAGCCACTGATTTATTGTATTGATCGTGATGTGTTGATTTTGTATTTATTTTGCAATGGCAGACAGTGAAGGTGAAAGCAGAGGCCTGTCTGGACCTGCTGAGGCAGGCGGGTGTCGCTGTAGAAACGTGGCTGAAGAGCGCTATGAACCAGGTGATGGAGGAGCTGGAGAACGAACGCTGGGCCAACCTCAGTACCCATGATCCTTCACTCTCTGTAAGATTGCCAACACGCTGTACAGATGCTCAGTTATAAGAAACGGGATATTACTACTCAGATAAACGTTGCAGCTCTCAGATTTAGTTATTCTCTAATCAATGTAATCTGTAATCAAGTTTACTGATGTGTGTTTTGTCTGCATTGTACATTTCTATAATTTAATTCCTACGCAGTTTACTAATTTTCTAGTTTCTCCAGAGTGTTGGCTTCCGGAACTGGATGGTCATAAAATTAAATTAAAAATTAAACTGTAATGTTAAAAGCTGAAATTTGTCTTTGACAGCAGAATCATCATCCAACTTACTTACTATCATTACCGAAACCATCAACCTCATTTCCGAAACCTGTGCATCCTTACTGCAACAGGTGTTAATTTAATGTTAATTTAATGAATGGAAAAAAATAATAGTTTGCTTTTAAATGCATGTGCAGAATCTATATGTTATGTTCTTTCAGGTTTGCCACATCATTTTGAAAATTTGTCATGTTTCAATGAAATATCAAAAATATTAGGTTGTTGATTGCAGAAGGTGTTGCAGTAATGACAGAAATAAGTCAAATCAAACAAAAATGTTAATTTAAAAATATATATTATTTCAGAGTTTCAAGTAACTGTGCATGACTGTTACTAAATTTTTAAAAATGTGAAAATGTTTTAGCTTTCTTAATGGTCTTGACGTTTTCAGACTGTTGCGGTAATGAGATTTTTAAGGACTTGTTTTGGAAAATATGTTCAAAAAGGTGTTAAAATGTCAGTAAATGTTTTTATATTAACGCTCACAAACACTTCAGACCTTGTTATTAATGCCTAAAAAGGAAATTTGTTGATGCAAGCCGTTTCAACAATTTCATGTTTGAAATCTTTGAAACCAGGATTTCGTGAGAATCACCCAACTACAACTTTCATAAAACAAAACAAGTTCGATAATAATACTGAATATTGTAAACAAGATATATTTTTCTATTTTGTGTCATAAATTGGCTGATGACATTATGATCATATTTAACATTGCTATTTACAATAAGTTGGTTAAACAGTGCATTTTAATGAGCTGCTTATAATTTTAGTTAATTTAGTTTTTATTCCAATAATTCCTCATGAAGTATAACTTAATCATGATAACTTTGAGGGGTTTTAGCTTTTGTTTTCTCACAGTCAGCTATGATTCATTTCCACAGGGAACAGCAGATTTGGAGCAGGAGGACGAGGAGGAGATGGAGGACAGCGGGGAAGTGTTGGACGACAGCAGCTCGAGTCCCTCCAGCACCTTAAAAAACTACCCGCTCACCTGCAAAGTGCTTTATTCCTACAAGGTACCAAGGTGTCACATGTTCCTTACAGTTATTAAAGCGGAGAAACGAGCTTAAAGATGACAGGAACGGTACATGTGAGGTCATCACAAATTTTGAAAAGTGAATTTACCGGAAATTAAATGATCATTGCTGCTACTAATTTAATTAAATCATTGCTGCTGCTACTATTACTATTACGGCTGCTGCAGCTTGAATACTTTTGGGAGGAACACTGGTAACGCACCTGGTTCTGCATTGCTTTTCATTCGCTCCCTTTTCTTTGTTCTTTTCGTCATTACTGCCTTTTTCTGGGTCGCAATTATTGCGCTTGATTTTGAGAGTTTTTTTTTGTTGTTGTTGTTTTTTGAAAAAATGAATACAGGCAGTCCCCAGGTTACGAACGAGTTCAGTGCCCACGGCTGTTCATAAGTCGAATTTGTTCGTAAGTCGAAACCATGACATAAGGTGCGCATCTAGCGTATATATTTTACCTTTAAATGCATAAGAAATATTAAATAAACTCTTCCAGATATCCTAAAACATCATAAACATAATGGAGAGAGANATGCATAAGAAATATTAAATAAACTCTTCCAGATATCCTAAAACATCATAAACATAATGGAGAGAGAGAGAGAGAGAGTGTGTGTGGGGGTATAAAAAAACATGTAGGTTAACACTTACTCTCGATCCTATGATGTCTTGCACGTTGGAAGAGCCGTTCTGTTGTTTTGACATGCGTCGTAAAGTAGTGCACCGTTCATTATTACGAATCATTGTGTAACTCGAATTTTTAATTTAACAGGCTTTATGGCAGTCCGTTCATAAGTACTGATCATTCATAAGTCGGACATTCATAACCCAGGGACTGCCTGTACATGAATACACATGTATTCATGTGTATGTACTATATAGTTATGTTTCTGTTTATAGTTATGTTACATTGCTCATTTTTATTCATGTTATTATTCATATCATTATTATTATTATTATTAGCCATTGTACAGCACTTTGGTCAGTGATAGTTTTTTTAAAATGTGTTTTATACATAAATTTAACTTGACCTGAGAAGCAATAATTATAAATAAAATTTAATTAATGCAAGGGTAAAAATTAAAAGTGTTTTAAGAGAAATATGGATCAAATATACATACAAATCCAACCAAAATAATAATAATAATAATAATTGTTTTTGTGAACTGTTTTTATATATTTTTTGTCTCAGAAAAGATCAGTTTTAACACAGAAGTGGTGAAAATTGATGCAGTAAATTTTGCTGATGTATTTTGTTCAATAACCACGTCAAAATACTTTAAAAGAAATTTGACGAGCAGGAGTGTGCAGACAGCTGGTGTGACTTTTCCTCACACATAAACTCTTTCTGTTATTTTTTTTCCAGGCATCTCAGCCAGATGAACTGACCATCGAGGAGCAGGAGATCTTAGAGGTCATCGACGACGGAGACATGGAGGACTGGGTGAAGGTAAAACATCTGATCTACAGAATGCTGCTCAGCTCATTCACGCTCAGCCTCTGCTTCTGTAGGGTCAGAGGACACACACACACACACAGAGAGTGAGCTCCATTCTGTCCTGCTGCTGATTAGTCGTTGCCATCGCTGTGTGAACAATTAGCTCATGTTAGCATTTGCCGAGATATGGAACGTTAAATGCTGCTAATGCACCTTTGTCAGCAATATAATTATAATAAAGAATGTTGAACTGAACACCTGATTTTAGCTTTTTTGTTTTCTTCCTCTTTGTTTTCTTTTTGAGGAGGTAGTTTTGTGAATGCCAATCAATAATTGCTTGTGTCAGTGGCTGAGTCTCGCTCAACTCAAAGACCTAAACTCACACAGCTGGCAAATTCAGAAGAATAGTCGCTGTTATGATATTTAGCGTTGCACTCAGACGTGTGCAGTTTTGACAAATGATTTACTTTCAAATAGATTTCTTTCTTTTTTCTTTTTTCCTTTCTTCTTTTTTTTATAACTTTCTTTTCTTTAATCTTTTTCCTAATTTATTTTAACACACATCGGCCTCCTATTGATGCCTGTGGCTATATGGCTTAATGGACGTGCAGGCCTGATTGCTATGGCGTGAAACCTGAAATCTCTCTGGTTTCCTCCATTTTCAGGCCAGAAATCGCAGCGGGCAGGTTGGCTACGTCCCAGAGAAATACCTGCAGCTTCCCTCTTCCAACAGCCTGCTGAGCATGCTACAGTCTCTGGCTTTGCTGGACGCCCGATCCCATTCATCCAGCAACTCCACCGAACCCGAAACCGAACTACCAGCCAACTCCATCAACGGTGACTCCAGCGGTGAGAAACGCTACTGCTAACTGATGGCTGATACTTTTTTTATTGCAGGATGGAAATAGTTTGTGCTGTTTGATTTTTAATACATGGCAGATGCTACTTGCTTAAACATTCTCTCTCTCTCTCTCTCTCTCTCTCTCTCTCTCTCTCTCTCACACACACACACACACACACACACACACACAGTGTCATTTGCAAAGGCCCTGTATGACTACGCGGGCCAAACGGAGGATGAGCTGTCCTTTCCAGAAGGCGCCATCATCCGCATCCTAAGCCGAGAGACCCACGAAGATGACGGCTTCTGGGAGGGCGAGTTTAATGGCGTCGTCGGTGTCTTCCCCGCCGTTTTAGTGGAGGACCTTAACTCTACCAGTGAGAACGGATATGGGCAAAGAGATGGCAGCGCACAGGTAGACACATTGTCAGCGTTTTCCCCAATTAGTTTTCCCCAAGGGCCAAATTAGGTCAAGCATGCCAAGCCAAGGACCACTACACCCGACCCCTAACCCCCACTCCCGACCAACCCGATCACCACCATCCCACCGCCCGACCCAATCTTTCTCATTGAAAGCTGTGCTGGTTCATAAGGCAGCTTCAAGTGGTAGTAAATACAGCATTAGCACCCTCTGCTGATGGGTGGTGGTAATAACAATAGAAAACAATTTTATAATTTTTATTTATTTTTTTTACTGTCTGTTGAATGATAAAATTGTCTATATATACTCAATGGTGTGTGCCAGTCTCTCACACTACAATATATATACAGACATTTAAAAAAAAAACTTTTTTTTGGGGGGAGGAGAAGTCATCTGAGGGCCTGATAGATAGGACCTGTGGACTGGATTTGGCCCGCGGGCCGTCTTTTGGGGGTCCCTGTATTATGTAATCATTATGTTGGCTTTAAAATGATTTGACGTGCCAGTCACAGCCACAGCCCCGTTGTCAGCGTTTTCATTTTATTATTTGAATGTTTACAGGGTTTCACACCCGCCTGCACTGAGCTGATCAATTAAAACCAAACAAAAACGAAACACAGCAGCAGTGAGAGTCGAGCATCACAGAGACTGAAAGATGTCATAGCACAAAGTTTGTTTTAAGCGAACACATTCCTCTACACCAGGAGACAGTGAATCTGTCCCCAAAAACAACTACCGCCAAACATTTATGGCCTGACTCTGTCTGGTTATAAGAGGTAAAATGCTGTGAATGCTCGTCATTGCGTGTCATTTCCCGTCTTCTCAGATTTTCATCACATCGTGTCTCTCCTGTCCAAACTGCACTAGCAAACGCAAACATTACGTAATAGCCTACACAAATTTTTGCTGTGTAAATTTAACTTCCTCACTCGCTGTTTTCAAGGCGTCTCCTTCCACTCTGGCCCAGTGCGATCGGTCCCCTCGCAGCCCCTTTCAGCTGGGCCCCCTGCACAGCAGCCCCCTTCAGACGCCCACCCTGGCCTCTCCGCAGTCAAGCCCCTCCAGCGCCACGGCCTCTCCCATTGGCCGACCACCCTCCTATCACAACGGGCATCACAGGCCGCCGCCAGCACTGCACAAAAGCCCGTTTCAGAGTNACCCTCCTATCACAACGGGCATCACAGGCCGCCGCCAGCACTGCACAAAAGCCCGTTTCAGAGTAAGATTCAGGCTTTTTCTGATTAAGGTCATAAGTGTGAGATTTACATGGTAAATACATTTGCTGTGAGCGAGTTGCAGGGAAAACCAATCTATAAACTGTGTGCGTGTGTGTGTGCGTGTGTGTGCGTGTGCGTGTGCGTGTGCGCGCGCTGCCCTCTTCAGGTCCACCACAAGGCTCCCCACAGCCTCCCAAATACCCAGAAAGCAGCTCCGGCACCATTCGTCCTGTGAGTAATCTCTCATTTCACACATTACTTTTACTTCCTCAGGGCCTTGTTCCACAATTCTAGTTTTGGTGTATAAAAAGAAAAAAGTGTCGCCTCAGTCACACGTTGTGCTAACAATGAAAAGTGGCTTATTCAGGTCACATTTTTTACTCTGCACTATTACACTATTCACTCAGGTCACTCAGCAACCCCCAACCTGCTCCAAATTGACCCAAAATGGTCTTGTTTGTTTGATTTATTTAGGGATGGTTGATGATTGAAATGCCGAAAAAAAAAAAAAAAAAAAAAA
>VXCM01004843.1:31909-91343 GCA_014773175.1 Lucifuga dentata
GTGGAGTGAATGTATGCCTCCACCAGGGAATATAGTCCCAAAAGAAGACCTGTGTTTATGGAAAAATTTAAAGGACCGTGACTTCATAAGGCTGTGTAACTATTAGCAGGAGAAATGTGGATTTTTAAGGTGGGTGTATCACTTGAATATTTGATTTTGAAAGATTAAAAGATTTAGCAAAATATCAGGAAAGCTGAAATACGGTTTTATCCTTTGGGAAATGATTGTCAGTAACGTAACATGTATGAAAATTTAATATATTAGGTTCAAACATTTCAAACCTTTATTTATTTCTCAAGAATCATTGAGGGCTTGCCCTCATTTACAGTGACATCGAGAGCATACAAACTGCAATAAAAACAAATCAATTAAAACAATCACAGACAGTTGACAGATGTTCTGCTACAATTGATTTAAACTGACCAACAGTTACAAGAGTTTTGAGTTTTAGAGAGCATTGCAATTTATTCCATGAGACTGGAGTTGCGTAACTAAAAGTAGTTTTGCTTGCAAAATTGACTTTATGGTCCTTTAATTAAAAGGCTACTCATCTGCTATACTTAACTTTGCCACTAAGGGGTGCTAAGTGACACTTTGATTGAGGTGCTGAGAGACTTCAGAGTGATCTATAAAATATTCTTTAGTATCTAAAAAAAACGACTGAGTGTTTTCCTGGAGTTTTGTGTTATTTCTTCACTCTGCTTCTGCTTTATTCATTTGGCCGTTGGTTTTTGTTTGCAGGTTCGCGCTGCTCCCCCTCCCCCAAAGCAGCATCCTCGTGGGCAGGTGAAGAGGAGGGAGGAGGTGGAGATCACGCTGGTGTAAAGGAGTCACGCTGATGATGGTGGTGGCGGCGGCTCTGCTCAGACCAGCTGGGACTGGACGGTTTTTGGCCTCTGAAAGACATGAGGAAGAAGCTGGGCGCCTGATGAAGCCTGGAGGCCAGCAGCAGAGCTCCATTTCCTTTTCCTTTTACCATTTCCATTTCAGCGCTTCATTTCCTCCGTTTCCTCACACCAGGAAGCAGCCGCTCCGGGTTTGTTTGGTGTGGAGGAATATTGTGCCTTTCTCTTAATGATTCTATTTCTCCTTTAATTCGCTTTCTGTTCATTTTTTCTATTATGTGCATCTCGCTTTTACTCTTTTACCCTTTATGGTGTATTTCTCTCCTTTGGATTATGGGGGGCAACATTCAGCTTTTACTTTGACAAGAAAATTTCAGGCATCAAAAATAATACCTGATTACAATATATCACCTCTTAACTTCATTGCAAGAGTATCAGAGTCTGTGTTAAAGCCTGTGTTTCTTTTCTTGTTAGTAATGATTCAGTAATAACTGATGGATAATGTGATTTCTTAAAGTGCAAAATGTCCTGAATGGACTGAAAATGTGTTCAAACCTGTTAAAGGACCATACCGCCCATTTTGCTTGTTTGAGCCTAATATATTCCATTTTCATGTAACGTTACTGACAATCATTTCCCAAAGCATACTACTGGAACGGTGAATTAAAAATGTTTTTCCTACCTTCCAGACCACCATTGGTTTCAGTTCATTCTCTATTAAAATCAACTTGTTGATACTTGAAACGTTCTTGGGATAGGTAATCCATCATCACCAACAAAACCATGATTCATAAGACTGTGTAACTATTAGCAGGAGAAACATGGATTTTTAAGGTGGGTGTATCACTTGAATATTTGATTTTGAAAGATTAAGAGATTTTGCAAAATATCAGGAAAGCTGAAATACAGTTTTATCCTTTGGGAAATGATTGTCAGTAACATAACAAGTATGAAAATTGAATATATTAGGCTCAAACATGCAAAATGGGTGCTATGGTCCTTTAACGTCCTAAATTGCTGGAAACATTTACAGGACATGAACGCATTATCACCTTCTGATCGTGATTCATTCACCTGGAACATTTTAAATTTTAATATGTAATATTATCCAGTCTCAGTCTGTTATTAATATAACATGACCAGTCAAAGGTCAAAGGTCATCCTGTATGTACTACTAAACAGTTATCAGCCTTTTCTATGTATTTATAACAATGACAGGTTTCATTTTATTTTCATTCTATTCACATTAGATGAGTTGCACTTGTGCTCTCTCTCTCTCTCTCTCTCTCTCTCTCTCTCTCCACAGATGGACATTAAGCTGTGCGAGTCAAAAAAAAAAAAAAAGTCTTTTCACAATTGGATTTCTATGCAAGAAAGTTAAGCTTGGCAGGACATCACAGCACATTTTGTGAATATTTCGCTCAAACCCAAAACCAAAAGCCCGGTTGTCTCCACAAACGATCAAAGTGGCAGCGTGGACGAGGCTGGTCCTCTCCTTCAACACCAGTAACTGCACACTTACATCACGAACAAGGGAAAAGTGGCAATTCTAGTTGAGTGATTGTTATTTCGGTAGGAAAACCTCATAGTTGAGGATTTGATTTTTGTACTTTTATGTTTAAACTAAAAAACAGTTTCCCTGCTTCTTATGTTAATTTTTCTCCTTTTTTTTCCTTTTACTTTTTTTTTGTTTTTGCACCAAATGCTAAGATATTCCTAAAGTCTTATTGGAAAAATGTAGTTGGTATATATATGTAGCCTTTTTTTTCTCTTGTGTTGTAAAATAAGCAGTGTTTTATGAATACTAACGTAGGCCTGAGCTAGCCGATGATGTTTGCTGGTGAGAGTCTCGGAGTTGAGCAGGAGGCTGCGGTTTGTGACGGTTTATGCAGAGGTTAAAGGACCATGCCACCCATTTTGCATGTTTGAGCCTAATATATTCAATTTTCATATATGTTACATNTAAAGGACCATGCCACCCATTTTGCATGTTTGAGCCTAATATATTCAATTTTCATATATGTTACATCACTGACAATCATTTCCCAGCCCTTTATAAGGGCTGGGAAATGATCATTTAATATAATATCATCTAATATCATTTAATATCAATATATATCTAATATCATTTAATATAGCGATCATTTAAGTTTTTCGATAAACACAGGTTTTCTTTTGGGACTATATTCCCTGGTGGAGACATACATTCACTCTGTGCTTTTTAAACGCTAAAATTACATAACTTCTAAAAAAAAAAAAAAAAAAAAAANCCAATGGAGGTTTGGAAGGTAGGAAAAACATTTTTAATTCACCGTTCCAGTAGTATGCTTTGGGAAGTTACTGTCAGTAACGTAATATGTATGAAAAATATATTAGGCTCAAACATGCAGAATGGTGGTATGGTCCTTTAACATGCAGTTGGACATTTCAAAATGACATCATATTTAAGGAGGACACCATCCTGAGCTGCTAGCTGTCCACTTCAAACCTATCCTGTCATAGTGAAGCACTTTTGAACGCCTTCTTATTCCTTTTCAGTATTGCTTGTTAGCGTCTGTTGTGGATGCTATGTTGTTTGTTTGGTAATTTGTTTTATTTTGTTTACCAGCTGTATTGGTATAAGTACATTTCTTTTAATGGCTTCAGCGTTATTTAGCCTTAAATAGCCATCGTAGTGTCTCTGGTTGAGAATGAGGCAGGACATTTTGATCGTATAATTTTTTTTTTTTTTTTNATTTTTTTTTTTTTTTTGTTTTTTGAAATATCGATAGTTTACAGAGAGCTTGGAGATGGATATCTACAAAGAATAGCAGTTTTTTTTTTTGTTTGTTTTTTTAGAGCAACATATTGAAACGTAGTTCAATTTGATCATAGGAAAAGAGGTATCTGTCAGCCACGTTGCTGTGTTCTCGTTGATCTCATTGAGATCTGAATGTCATCAAACTTATTTTTGAAGTTTGCATTTACCCTGTTGTATTGAAAAAAAAAAAAAAAANAAAAAAAAAAAAAAAAGTTAGTCGTCAGACTGAAGTCTCTTTTCCCGATAGAGAAGATGTTTGTTAACTTGCTACTGGTCCTGATTCCATCTGAAACTGAAATTCAGTGAAAACTTCCCACAATGTAAAAACTCTGCAGAGGTTGTAGAGTGTCACATTTACACACCAGTGGATGTAAAACTGTATTTATTGTGTACAAATAAATGGAAATAAAGATAGCTTAAATCTATCCAGATCTTGTTACTACTTCAACCTCCTTTGTTGTCTGCTAATGTGCATGTGTGTTTCTGTCTATAAGATCTGCATTATTTAACAAAAAGAAGAGCTTCTTTAAATATATGTGATGTAAAAAAAAATAATAATTTGCAGGTTAATTATGTGTAAAAACAGCAAATCTGAGAAGAAAACGCGTCTCATCTTCAATCAAAACAGATTCATCCAAAATGTAAAACATTCCATAAATCAGATCTGCAGCCTGTGTGAAGGCACGTGATGCATCATTAATCAGATTTGTGGAAGTGGTTACTGAATGCGCCAATCAAATCATCCTGAGGACAGTGAACGCATCGCAGGGAGGAGAATTTAAACTGATAATTACTCCCGTCGTTTTGTTTACATCGACTTTTAACAGCTGCGTCAAGTTCAACAAAATTAAAAGCACCACTTCCGGTCATAACTTTTAAAGCATATTCAACTATTGATCTTTTAATATAACCTTATCTGTAACACAAAGCTTTAAAAGAAAAAGTATGGGAAGGAATTATGAATATAAGAAAAGAATTTATCACTATTATAAAAAAAAAAAGGTCATACATACAATGTAGTTCGCAGGTCATTTATTTGTGCGTGCAAAAACACAAAGATAGACTAAACATAACGCGGAAAGAGGTCCATTCTTATAATATAACGCAATTAAATGCGTTGAAGCAACACAAATACTCCCTGAACTCATAATTCCTGTGCCAAACGCATACATGGATGCTTTTAACTTGAAGGTAAAATACTATTGTCTTCCGGTTGCCGTGCAGCTTTTGGGATGTGCTGGGCTTTTATGCTGCGTTCGAGTTCCCTCGGAAGTTGGATTTTTCCCCACTCGGAAGTTCAGACTAACGACCTCAAACCGTTCTAACCAAACGTAAACAAAAAGCATGGCTGAACACCAGTAAATACTGTAAGATTAAATAAACTTAGTAATAAATGTTACCTAAAGTAACGTTAGACTACAGGACTGTTTGGTTGTGTTGTTTTACAATGATATTAATCACAGTGGGTATTAAACATTTGTGCAGAGAAGTAATATTCTGAAATTATTTATACTAGGTATCAATGGCAAAGAGTTATTATACACTGTAGATAGTTAACTTGGTGATATATTTGAGCTTTTTATTTCAATGTCACGCAAGAAAAAAATACTTTACTCGCCTGTTAGCTGATCATTTATATTCACAAAGCTCGCTTCCACGGGCGCTGTCATGTTGAGTGACGTCATACTCGTGAAGTCGGGGTAGATAAGTTTGATCCGAGTTTCACAGTCGAAGCTCCGACTTGAAATGCCATTCTAAAGCATTTTTCCAGGTAGTACGTGAGATTTCCGAGGCACATCGAACGCAGCATTATTTTCTTGACACGGTGGCCGTCTTTGGGTTTCTGCTTCACTGCCTAAGAATTATGTAAATTGGAAGAGAATTTTACGTAAAACACCGGAAATAAGCCAATGTTACTTTGGAAAAAAATGCATATTTAGAGCATCTTCCAGTCACCTCAACAGTGTCAGCAAATGTATTCCATGAGTGTCAAAGATTGTCTTGTTTCTTCTCAGTTTTCCTGTTAAAATACAATGACCAGAGGGAACAAATATAGAAAGAAAATTATTAAACATAGTGAGAGATTTCCACTTCGGCTTTATTTATTAGTATTATGTCAAATAAACATTTTAATACTTAAAATAAAAATAGACTTCTGTCTGATTCAACAGATCACAGTTAATACATATATAATTGTACAGATATGTGTTGATTTAAAAAGTAATCAACCTTCCGGTCCGATGTGTTTTATGCGTGGTTTTTCAAAATTTAAATTTTGGGGGGGGTAAAAAAGAAAGAAAAAGAAAAAAAAAAGGGGAGGGGGAATGGGGAAAATGAAAAAAAGGGGAAAAAAGGAAAAGAAAGAAAAAGAAAAAGGGGAAAAAAGAAAAAAGGGAAAAGGAGAAAAAGAAAGGAAAAAAAAAAAACGGAAAAAAGGAAAAAGAAAAAAGAAGGAAAAAGAAAAAAATAAATCAAATTTGGGGATATGTGTATTTTGGATCCATGTTCGCTGAGGACAGAACATTCACGCTGACATTTTAGTTCACATTTCCACTCATACCTCTGTGGCTGTGCTTTTTTTTTTTTTTTTTTTTAACGTTTTATTTTGAAAGGTAATACCCGAAGTCATATAAGTTATTCATGCTACCTTGACAGTGGTGTGGAAAAGATGGCTGCTTCGGCGGCAACGGCGAATTCTTCCTCCGGTTTGTGTCCAAGTTACGCCGTGATCTGCTCTTTCCTGGAGCGGTATGGCGCCTTGTTGGATTTACCGGAGCTGACTTTTCCTCAGCTGGAGAGATATCTGCAGGACACATCCTCAGGTAAGGCTGAAAACACCAAGCTGCTACCGAGGAGGAGGAGGAGAGACTTCATTGCATTTACGATAATGGTACCATGCTAGCAGGCTAGCAGCTATGTTAGCTAGTTGTGTGTTATTGTGTGGTTTTCTAGCCTTCTTGTTTACTTTGATATTAGTTACGAGCGTCCCCGAGATTCCATTCGAAGCGGAAAATGTGTCCATGCTCAATGTAATGATAATTCAGGTGTGAAGCCACCGAAATTGTCGAGGTTTTCTCTCAGTTTTTAGCTTTTGAATCGGGCTTAATTTTTTCAAGCTGCCTTTATCTGTCTCTGTAACGTTACTCCTAATACATCACAGAAAGACATTTGCGTGGTTCATAGAGTGAGCGCGACGTAATGAAGGTGTTAGCAATTATGATAAAACATTTTGCTTTTTAATATTATGTCGGGGAAGATGTCATCGCCTTTGTTGGGCTCGCAATTGTGCACTTTATTTACAGTTACAATATTTTGGCATATAGCTCGAGGTTGATCAGTTAGCGTCAAGGTAGCTAAAATAACGTAGGCTTCCGGTTGGGACCTTCACAATGACACTACATTTATCAGTCATTAAATCATGTTCTTGTGAGGAAATATTTTTAAAAGTACCGTTTTGCTCTACTTTTCGCGTTGACTTAGTTGTTTTTTTTTTTTTTNTTTTTTTTTTTTTTTAGCATAATCGCCAGTATTCATTACTCAGTCCCTGACTTTCTTTTATTTGTGTTTATAAGATTAAAATAAAATCCTATTTCCGCGTATTGCGGCTCATTGCGGCTAACTTGACCTTTTTCACTCTGCGCATGCGCTTCATGCATACGCTTGAAGCGTTTCCTGATTATCGTAAAATAATTTACTCCTCTGGTTGTAATCAGCTAGTCAGCAGCGTGTTCACTTCCCACGTGTTTTAACAATCCCATCTTTAAACTTCTTCTTTTGTTAGATTGTTAGAGAATTTCTGAAAAAAAAATCAATTTAATGTTTTAGCGTCAGATACTTACTAGAAGCAATAAATGTTGGAACTTTTTACTTGATTAATACCTGAACTGATTAATAGGTCGTTAAAACTACTGCTAACACACACACATACTCTGCATATTTTACTGTGTACTCTGCAGATCTTCATCTCCAAGCAGCAACTTTTAGCTTTCATTAAAAAAAAAAAAAAATCTTTATTAATTATGATTTTATTTTTCTGTCTTATGAATTATATTATATATGTTATGGTGAATTGCCTTAAACAAGCCCCCTGAGGGTTTTTTTGCAATTCGCCTTCATATTTTTCTTTTTTTTCTTTTTTTTTAACTGTAATTTTGTATTTTTATTTTGGTGTATGTATAACAATAATAATAATAATAATAATAATAATAATAAATAAAGTAATATTTTTCTTTTTTACATTTCTTCAAAATCCACATGATCTTTATTTTTTAAAATAAATCCAATACTATTTTATAAAGACCATAAAAATGACAAATGACTAGTGTTCAGATATTAATTAATAATATTAATATTTTTCAGGGCTTCAACTTTTGCCCATGAGCAAGAAGCCAGCAGGTTTTTGGCTTTCTGAAGAGCAATCACATATTTTACATCTCAAAAATCAAATGTTTGCTGTTTTACAGCGACATTTATAGGAAATCATTGGTTCCATATATTAGTTATTTTCATAATGGAAAAACATAATGCATATTTATTTTTTTTAACTGCACTTTCAGCTTCTTACAGTGGATTTGTTTTTTTTTTTTTNCTTTTTTTTTTTTTCCCCTTACAGCGGATTTGTTTTCTTTTTGTTTCGTTGTTTTTTTCCTTTTTTCTATTTTTTTCTTTTATTTTCTTACAGTAGATTTGTTTTTCTTGTTTTTTTTTCCTATTTTAAAATTTTTTCTTTTTTTCCTTACAGCAGATTTTTTTTATTATCATTTTTTTTCCCTTTTTCTATTTTTTTCTTACATCAGATTTGGGTTTTTTTGTTTTTTTCCTTTTTTAATTTAATTTAATTTTTTTCTTACAGTGGATTTGTAATGTCACTTTTCGGCTTTAGAAGAGGCGATTATCTGACTGAAAAGCTCCACAGCAAAGATTCCAAATTGTTCCAGTTGAAGCAGTTTACATCTTTGCATTAAAAAAGAGCAATATAATAAGATACACACACACACACACACACACACACACACATACACACAAAAGCATATGGAAAGATTTTTTTTAGTGGCTGGAGCAGCATGTAAGAAATGCATTATGATGGAGAGTTATGAGGATTTGCTGGTTTTCTGTGTTTCTGCTGCTGTGAATTTGTCTCTTTATTTGACTTGTTCAGACAAAAACATTTCAGCGACATCTCATTCACTCTGGCATCTTCTTTTTAGAACTTATTCATTATTTTTAACATTCATACACTAAAGGATTAACTAGACAATATAAAAACAGCAATGCAGTAATAGATAATGAATGCAAATCATGAAGCAAATCCCTGCAAGACACAAGCTTCAGCTTAGGACGGGAAATGTGGACAAATCTGTGATAACAAACAGAATTGTCTCTTGCAAAATTACAGAATATTTCCTAAATTATCGACCATTAATAGTTCAGATGCTGAGTCAGACGAGGCAGAATCCTACAATAAAAAATAATAAAATGTAATGTTGTAATTATGTCGAGGATACAAAGTACATAGCCTGTTGCTTTTCTGTTAGTCCTGATAAGATGGAAAAGTTACAAATTCAGCGACTGTTAAAGGACCATACTGGTGATTTTGCATCTGCATACACTTTTACATTACTGCAAATCATTTTCCAAAATATACTACTGGAGCGGTACATTTTAGAGTTATTTTTCCTACCTTCCAGACCGCCATTGGTTTCAGTTCATTCTGGTACTCTATTAAAATCAACTTGNTTTTTTTTTTTTTTTGTCAAAGTAACTTTATTTAACGGAGCCAACACGGTGCTGCACAGAAAATGACGTATTTCTCCACCAGGAACTATAGTCCCAGGAGAAGATGACTTTTACCGAGAAATTAAAACGATCGTACCTTCTACAATCATGCATAAGTGTTAGAAGGTGAAACACTGAATTTTAAGGTGTGTGTATCACCTGAACATTTGATTTTGAAAGATTAGGGGATTTGGAAAAAATAACAGGAAAACTAAAATATGGTTTTACGTTTTTGGATGGAAAATGGATGTCAGTAACATAACATGTATGCGGGTTGTATATTGAGCTCAAACATGCATGGTATGGTCCTTTAAGACTCAGAGCGGGATACCTGTGTGTGTGTGTGTGTGTGTGTGTGTGTGTGTGTTAATAAAAAAAAGGCTTCAATCACTAAGCTGTCAGGTTGATGTTATTAATTTGTTTGCTGTAATCTGTATAGTTTTTGTGCTACTTTCACATGAACATGAAGATCATTTTCTTTGAGAATCAGACAAAATAACATCTCAGATGTCTCTCACGCCTCTCTGCAAACTCTCATGGAAACGTATTTATCCCATATTTGTTTTATTTATTTATTTATTGTTATTTTTTGTGTGTTTGTTGCTCAGTGCCAAAGCTGCTGGTGGATCTTCACATCAAGCTGCTGAGGAAGATTGGAAAGTCGGTGTCGGCAGACAGATGGGAGAAATATCTGGTGAAGGTAATGATGCTGTGATGCTTTTCTTATCACGTGTGTTCACAGTGCTGCTGATGTGCAAAGTCAGATTCAAACCATCAGGCCAGCTTTAGTGACTTTAACAATGTTTTTTTTTTTTTTTTTTTTTTTAACACTCTGGAGTCTCAAATCAATTTCTCAAGAAAAATTCTTCATTCAAGAAAAAAAAAATCCAATCTAATAATATATCCAAAAAAAACTATATAACAATAAAATCTGAAATAAATTATAAGAAGTTGTCGATTTTCTACTTGATTCTACAGATTTTAAAAAATAAAAGAAAGTCTCCAAAAATCAGCAAACAATGTGTCAAAAGGTACTTTAGACTAAAAAAATATATATATAAAGATTAGATGATATCTTGTCTGACCCTAGAGTCTAAAGTCACGTTGGCATATTGTTTGCTCATTTTCCAGAATATTAATTAATAACTTAATATATATAAATAATTCTAGAATCAAGTAGAAAAATTGACAACTTCTTATAATTTAGACTTTATTTATTATTTCATACAGGATTATTTTCCCCCAAGAATGAAGAACTTTCTGGAAAAATATTTGAGACTCCAGAGTGTTAATTATGTGTAATGTGTTGCATGAGTGTGTGTGAGAACAGCAACAGTTGTGTATAAATCCCCACGCTGGCTGCTGTAAGCTGTGAGGTAAATGTCCCTGCAGGTGTGCCAGGAGCTGAACAGCACATGGGCGTGGGAGCTGGAGCAGAACGGCTACACGGCGCTGACGGTGGAGTGCAAAACAGGCATCCTCAAAGTAAGCGCACAGCGGCGGTTTTCTTGCTGTTGCTTTCATGAGCATCTTGATTGTGTTGTTTGGATGCAGCAGCAATAAAAATGGATTTTGGGGGGGTTTTGGGAAAGATGCACGGTGCAGCCTTAAAGGGCCATACTGGCCATGTAACCTCACTGACAGCCAATTTACGAAACATAAAACTGTATTTTAGTTTTCCAAATCTTCGCATCTTTCAAAATTCAGATGTTCAGGTGATACACTTGTGTCAAGCAAGAGAGCCCGCACAATAAGTAGAAGTGAGAAACTGGTGTAGAAACTGGCGTCTGGTCACATTACAACATTCAAAGTAAAAAATAGGACCAGCACTCAGAAGGCTTACCGCTCATAACCTTTTAATATAAGCCTTAAGCTCTAAGCACATATAACCACTCTATGACCACTCCACACAGAATAATATCAAATCATTGCTAATGCGCATTCAGAACAAACTATGCCTTAAGCTCCGCCCCCACGTTGTGATTGGACAGTGATTTCTTTTTCATTCTGGCACTGATAACGCAGAAGCTTCAGAAAAAGAAATAAGAGGGCTTTGCATTTAGTTTTGGCACATCTATGCTGCCCCCTGCTGGACAACAATGAAATAAAAAACCCCTGGTCTTTTCTTTTCACCATACTGTGATTTGATTTTAATGTGGCATGAAAAATTCATCACAGAAAAACAATTAATTCAATCATTCAAATAAAAAAAAAATAAAGAGTTTGTACTATACCATATGTTTTTCATTTAATTATGATGGTAAATGTGTGTGGAAATGAAATGCAACATACATGTTACATTACTGACAACTATTTTTCAAAATATACTACTGGAGCGGTAAATATTAGAACTGTTTTCCCTACCTTCCAGACTTCCATTGGTTTCAGTTCATTCCAGTACGCTATAAAAATCAACTTGTAGAGACTTAAAACAAGCTTGAATCATAGTGAGCCAAATATCATTCTTATTTTTTGTTGAAGTTACTCAGTTTAACTGATCCAACATTGGAGCTGCATGGAAGATGATGTGTCTCCACCAGGGAATGTAGTCCCACGAGAAGATGACTTTTAACAAGAAATTAAATATGCCGTCTACATTTGGATGTATATGTTCCCAGGAGAAACATTGAATTTTAAGGTGTATGTATCACCTGTCATTTGATTTGGAAAGATTAGGGGATTTGGCAAAAATGCCATGAAAACTAAAATACTAAATAATAAGTGTATTTTGGAAAATGGTTGTCATTAACATAACATGTATGCAGGTTGTATATATTAGGCTCAGATATGCAAAATCATCAATTTGGTCCTTTAAGTTAAACTTAAAGCTTGTATTTTGTGTTAGCAAATCCTACTTAAAGGACCATACCAGCCATTTTGCATGTTTGAGACTAATATATTTAATTTTCATACATGTTACATTACTGACAATCATTTCCCAAAGGATAAAACTGTATTTCAGCTTTCCTGATATTTTGTAAAATCTCTTAATCTTTCAAAATCAAATATTCAAGTGATACACCCACCTTAAAAATCCATGTTTCTCCTGCTAATAGTTACACAGCCTTATGAAGTCACGGTCCTTTAAATTTTTCCATAAACGCAGGTTTTCTTTTGGGATTATATTCCCCGGGTGGAGACATACATTCACTCCACACTTTTTATTGCGCTTAAACACTAAAATTACGTAAACTTCAAAAAAAAAAAAAAACCTGAATATATGTCTTGTTGGTGATGATGGATTACCTATCCCAAGAACGTTTCAAGTATCAACAAGTTGATTTTAATAGCAGAATGAACTGAAACCAATGGAGGTCTGGAAGGTAGGAAAAACATTTTTAATTCACCGTTCCAGTAGTATGCTTTGGGAAATGATTGTCAGTAATGTTACATGTATGAAAATTGAATATATTAGGCTCAACATACAAAATGGCCGGTATGGTCCTTTAACAGCCAACCTTCCAGCAGTGTTTTTGGCTGATGGTTATTGTTCCGCTTGTCCTTGTGTGTGTGTGAAACCATCCTATGTGATTT
Organism: Lucifuga dentata; assembly: GCA_014773175.1. Classification (NCBI taxonomy): domain Eukaryota; kingdom Metazoa; phylum Chordata; class Actinopteri; order Ophidiiformes; family Bythitidae; genus Lucifuga; species Lucifuga dentata. The sequence goes on from VXCM01004843.1 coordinate 44,864, forward strand.
TTTTTTTTTTTTTTTNTTTTTTTTTTTTTTTTTCTTTCTCCAGTATTTGTGTGAGTGTCAGTTTGATGAAAACGTGAAGTTCAAAACCACCATCAATGAGGAGGACCCAGATAAAATGCGGCTGCAGCCCATCGGCCGGGACAAAGATGGCCAGATGTATTGGTTTCAGCTGGACCAAGACAACAACGTACGCGTCTATGTGGAGGAACAAGACGACTTAGATGGGTCCACTTGGAAATGCATCGTGAGGTAAGCAGACAAAACGTGTTTTAATGAATGGAAATACACTACGTGTCTTAGAAAAGTCTATTTTCGTGAAGAGGGAGTATTGACGTGCCTGTTTTCTCGCTGCAGAGACAGAAATGACTTGGCCGAGGTCTTGGCTGTGCTGAAGACACAAATTGACCCTGAGCTGTTTAAGAAGAAAGAGTCAGAGCAGGAATCCAAACCTGATGAAGGAGAGGATAAAGAAAATGCAGAAGAAGGTAAAATGCTGAACTAGAAGTATCAACATTTTCTGAAGAAAGTGTAGAAAATGGATAGATGCACGTCACCCCAAGAAATAGAAGAAAAAAGCGCCACCATCTGGTCTGAACTGCACATGTCCACCTAATTTGGTTACAATAGACTAAATCATTCTTGAGGTATAGTACATTTTGTAGAATAAGCCACGCCCACTCAACTTTGGCAGCTAATTCTAGCCAAACTTAATCAAAAAAACAAAGTGATAACTTTTTTCTGTCCTAGTACAGATGTTCTGCCTGCAAAATTGTGTGTCAGTAGAGCCAAAATTGTAGGGAGATATTAAAAAAAAACTTATTTAGAAATCATTCAAAATTGCTGAAAATCTAGTCAGGTGGAAATGGGCGTGGTCTGTATGGATGGCTGCATCTAGACCCAAGAGATCCAGAAAAAAAAAATAATTTTGAAGGTTTGACTCATGGTTCAAAAGTTATAGGCCAAAATGTAAAAATGGTTATTACAGCGCCATCATCAGGCAGAGGAATGTTTTTTTTTGTTTTGTTTTGTTTTTTTTGTTTGTTTTTGTTTTTTTTGGCATGAGTGATGATTGAGCTTTTGAACCTGTTTGGTTGCTTTTTCTTCTACAGTTTCTGAGATTCGGACAATTTTATGCAGAACTGTGTGCTTCACCATTCATTGGACACAGAACCAAAAAACAAATCCCTGGTTTTCATGCTAACAGCTTGTTGGATTGTTCCTAAATGTCATGGCGCACTGATCCCAATCATTCCGCAGGTTTTGATCTATGATGATTGGTCTAATTGTGCAGGAAAGTTAAGCACCAAAATGATAAAGTGATAAAGTCAAAACTGGAAGAATTTTATGATGCTGGGATTTAAAAAAAAAAAATGGAACAATGTTTCCGGAAAACTGCGATGATGCTTCTCATTAGAAGAAGCTGTTCTATCTCCAGACAGCTGAACAGGAGAATAAAACACATAATGAGCTCATACGACATGTTGATCTTAAAACACTGAATGTCAGCTTCACCCTTTTTACAGCATCCCTTTGATTTGCTATTGCTAATCAAAGATGTAGGTCCTCTCTGATTCTAGCCTTGTAGTTTGTCCCAAAATAGTTTGGATCATGTTCACACTAACAAATCACTCTAGATTTCATTTGGCATAGGATCAAAGAAAAAAAAACAAAAAAACAATTGTATTGGTTATGGACCCAATTGCGATAGGGTGTGAGACAAATGTCCAAATGAAATAGGTGTGAAAACACCCTTAGCGTGTGCTAAGCTAAGAACCACTGTTTCTGCTGGTCTTTTTATTACATTTAAACAGTCATTTGATCTTATATTTTGCACTTTTGTTACAGGTGGAGTTAAAAAGCCTGAGGTTACAACAGACGAAGAGGAGAAACACTCCAAAGAGGCTGCCTGCTCGGTCTCACCAAAGACGGAGACCAATGAAGAAGTAGCACAAAAAGGCGAATTAAAATTAGAAGTAACTGAAGCCAAATCTCCACAGAATGGCGTCGTTGAAAGCAAAGTGGAACCAGAAGCTCCTCTCCTTTCAGAAAATAAAATCATTTCAAACTCCCAGACTATCAAAGAAGAACCAATGGAGGTATCCAACAGTAAATCCAGCGCAGCGGCAGGCGAATCAGCACCCGCAGTTCATTCTGGATGTGCATTGGTAAAAGCAGAGCAAGAAGAGGAGGCCAAGAGAAGCAGTGCAGAGGAGCAGCAGCAGAAGAATGACCAGCAGGCCAAAATCCCCCTGAAAAAAAGAGGAATGAAATTCAGTGAGGACTTTGACAAAAATAGCAGCGGCACCATTATGGTGCAAAAGGCATCTGTGTCTCAGGTCAGGGAGCCTCCTAAAGGTGACATGACTTCAGGAGAGATGACAAAAGCAAAAAGCCTGAACGATCATGTTAACGGTGATGCCCAGCATACGTCTGAGAAAGTAATAAGCAGTAATTTGTGTGAGTCGTATAAAGAAACTGAGAAACAGAGGAAGTCAGCCGAGAGCAAGGAGCACATGACCGAACCCGGTACAGGTGACAGTACCTCTGAAGCCAGAGGAAAGGAGGTGCAGTCCACAGACCAGATAGGAATAAAAAATAAAGTGGATGGGGTATGTGGTGACGAGAAGACTGTGGACGAGGTTGCATCACGTCAAGGAGACTCTGAAAAGAAAAACCAAGATGTACAGATAGAGAAGGAAAGCACCATGGCAACAGATGGGAAAGAAGCACACGCCAGCGAGTCTTCTTCACTACAGACAACAGAGTCTCGACCTTCATCTCAGGATGGAAATAATGCACTCAACAAGTCACCGAATCACGAAGAGCCTGAAACAAAGACGGGATCCGAACAAATAGATCCAAAAGCACCTTGCACAGCAGAAAAGACAACCACATTAAAGGAAAAGGACAAAACATTAATGATAAATGAGTCAGAGAAACTAAATTCAAACCACAAAATCATGTCCAAAGAAGTTAAATCAAAAGATTCTGAAAAATGTGAGGGAAAGCAAGGCTCAGCAGACATGGATGCTACAGAGTCGAGTCACACTCAAGAAACACTCAAATCAGAGGTCAGAGAAAATGTCACTGACCTTAAACACACGGAAACCATCAACGCTAAAGAGACAGAGACTCCTGAGGCTAATGCAGATAACTTTACACTCAAAGAGATGCCTGGAGTCACTAAAACAACAGAGATGCTGTCCGTAGACCGAGATTCTGCTGACAAAGCTAATGATTCTGAAAACGTTTCATCATCTGTCATTAAAAAGACAGAGATCCTAAAGCAAAGTGATGATACAGAGAGTCCTGCAGACACACAGAAGTCTACAGTTATTAAAAAGGCAGATAAGCCATTAATCAATGAGAAATCAGAAGGAAAACTCAACCACGAAGAGACGGTGAGATCTTCCGTTATTAAAATGGTGGAGGAACCAGAATCACGTGAACCGACAGAGAAATGTGACGATGTCAAAGATGCAGAAATGTCTCCTGCTACAGATAAAAACATTGCACCAAGCAGCGAGACCTCTGAGGAGACGGAGACGCCTGAGAAAAGTGTCTGCTGCAAAGACAGTAAGCCAGATGATGCTGCCAAGATAAGCAACTCTACAGTCATGCCTGCTGAGGTAGAGGAGGTGGCTGCTAAAGACGATCTGACAAAGCCACAAGAGGGAGACAACATTGAAATTAACTTGGTTGCACAAAAGAAGTCAGAGGAAGCAGCTAAAGAGAAACATAAGTCACCCAGTCCTGTAGAGAAGATAAATGTCTCCGAAGAAGCTGTTAAAATATCTGAAAAATCAAAAGCAAAACAGGAAACAGTGATTGAAGAACAGCCGGACAAAAGTGAGCCAAAGTGCCCAACTTCTTCCCATCCATCGTCAGAAAATGAAAAGCTCACAAACAAGGAGAATGAGAACGACACAGACAAAGAAAAGCTTCTGAATGTCAGTGAGAAACACTCATGTCAAGACAAAGAAAGTAAAGGGGATTCCACAGAAAATGAACTTTCACCAACTGAAGGAAGCAAAGGGAAACCTTTACCAAAAGATGGTGAAAACTCAACCAAAACAGAGAAACCTGCTCGCCAAAATGCAAACCAAGAAGACTGTGAATCCTCAGCTGAAACAGATCGACAGAGCGACCCCAGCGAGAGCAAAAAACCTGATGCTGACCGGCCTGTGGATGAGCAGAGCAAAGGTGAAACGGAAGAAGATGCATGTACAACAAAAGCAGAGTTGGTAGACGGTGGCGATGCTCCTTCAGACGTTCAGACGGAAGCTTTCCGACAGAAAATCAAGGCCTCAGTCCACCGGAGGAAAGCAGAACTCCTGCAAGAAGAAAGGCGAGACTCTGAGTCCGATTCACATACAGGCAGGTCACTTCGAAGATCTCCGAGGATCTCTCGACCAACACAAAAAGCTGTAGAGATCCAGGACAGGAAGCTGGAGAAGCCAAAGGCTCCAGTGCAAGATGAGAAGTGTGAAGACGACAAGGGTGAGAAAGAAAAAGATGAGGAAGATAAGAAGGATGAGGAGGAGGAAGTGAAAGCTGTTCAAAAGAAACCAAAAGAGAAAAAGGCTGATCAGGAGGGTCAAACTACACCCAAGGTAAGACTTCTCACTAGGTGGCGGTGTTTGTTTTTCTGTTCAACAGGACGTCTTTTAAACTGTCTGGTCTGACAACACGCTTGTTTCAGGGGAGAAAGAGACGGAAGGTTCGGTGGTCGCGAACGCACCGTAAAAAGAAAAGCTCTGAAGACGACGACGACAACAGTGAAGACGAGTCCAGCGAAGAGGAGGAGAGCGAGGAGGAAGACGACAGCGATGAAGACTACAAGGTCGAGCGATCCAGGAACAGACGGAACCGAAACAGAGAAAGACGAAACTCCGACTCCTCAACCTCAGACGATGATCTACCTCCAAATGACGACCCCTGCAAACATTGTGGTCTTCCAAATCATCCTGAGCTGGTGGGTCACCATGTGATCTCTGTTCATATCTCAGAGTATGAATGTATAGTATGTATTACGCTGGGAAAATTAATCCATTAATTTTTGTGATTAATGTGGACTGTTTAATGCGTTAAAAAAATTAACGCAATTAACACACCCGTTTTTTCACTTCCTGAGGCTATGCTAATGTTTTCGTTTTTCCCCTACTTCCTGTGGCTAACGTTATATGCTCATGCTAATTATGGAGAAGGAAAAAGACCAGACTTTTAGATGGAAAATTCTGCTTTAAAAAGTTAGTGGATGGCTCTTGTTGAAACCAGAAAAACTCAGACGCCCACCAGTGTGTCGTTTTAACTGAGATGTGGCTTTATTCATCAAAAACATAGAAACACCAAAAAGCTAACTTTAGCTTTTAGCTTCACTTTAGTAAAGCTAAAGTGAAGCTAAAAGCTACAGTGTAAAGCAGTAAAGCTAAAGTGAGCCTTTTAGCTTCACGGTAGCTGTACAGCGTTGCATTCAAGCTAACGTTGGCTAACTCAACAAAAACAGGATTCAGTCTTTTCAGAATAAGACAAACTTTCCCTTGAACAAAGTCATATTTTCATATCTGAAAATATGACTTTGTTCAAGGGAATAAGATGATTTTCTTACAACAAGAACATGTCAACCTTGACCAGTTTCCACCTTGAAGCTGAAGCCATGAATAACATGCAAACATCTTTTAACATATTAACATGCAAACATCTTTTAACATATTAACCAAGCTCTAGTTTTTAGTTTCTGCTCTGAACTCAACAAAAGTGTTAGTTAACCCAAAAGAAAGAATATCATGAAAATAAGAGCAATGAATCCATTACAAAATAAAGTTACTCCTTTAAGATAAAATAAATCAATTCAGTTATTGTTCTCTTGTTTCTGTGAGAAACTAAAGAAATAGTTGAATAAAGCAGATAAAATAAACAGATCTTAGAGCTGCTATCAATCCAACCGCAGCATCAGACGATTATGGACGAGGGATCTACATCTGTTTTGAATTATGTACTGTATGTGTGTGTATGTATGTATGTATCATGCTGATGTCAGTGAGAGACGTTTTGATGAACACCTTTCCTCTCTCTCTCTCAGATCTTGCTGTGTGACTCCTGTGACAACGGCTACCACACGGCCTGCCTGAGGCCTCCCCTCATGATCATCCCTGACGGTGAATGGTTCTGCCCGCCCTGTCAACATGTGTGTACTTGCCACAGTGTACCAAGTACTTTAAGAAATGACACGGCCGCTTCAATATGAAAAGAAGCAAGTCTGCGGCACGTTTCGTTAACGACTGCCTTCTTATGAATTTCCCCTCGCAGAAGCAGCTCTGCGACAAATTGGAAGAGCAGCTCCAAAACCTCGATGCTGAGCTGAAAAAGAGAGAACGGGCTGAACGAAGGTGAGAAGTCTTGGTTTAATCTCTTAAATGTGTACAAAAGAGCCTTTACTTTCCAACTGTGTATTGCAACAATGTCACACAAATTATTTATTACAATTTATTGATTAATAATTTACGATGTATCAGCTACCTGATTGTTGAGAGTTGCGTTGTGCTCCTTCATTTTCGGTCTTGATGTCTGTGATCTAGCCTCCTTTGCCGCACTCTGACGGAATCCTGATTCCATTCATCCTTTGCACAGCTTCAAATTTATCTAATGACATCAAGTGTCAAAAAAGATGTAAAATATAATAAGTGTAAAATATATCAGCTAAAACATTTATCAGTGGTGCTAAGCAACACAAGAAGCATGTTTACTGAGTTATTTGGATACATTGCTAAGTCAAAACAGACTTTTTACATAAAAAGGTCTGCTTCAGGTTTTACTCAGCAACATTAGCTTCATAACTTAAAGGACCATACCACCCATTTTGCATGTTTGAGCCTAATATATTCAATTTTCATACACATAACGTTACTGACCAGTAATTATTTCCCAAAGCATACTACTGGAACGGTGAATTTAAAATGTTTTTCCTACCTTCCAGACCTCCATTGGTTTCAGTTCATTCTGCTATGCTATTAAAATCAACTTGTTGATACTTGAAACGTTCTTGGGATAGGTAATCCATCATCACCAACAAGACATGTATTCAGGTTTTTTAGAAGTTATGTAATTTTAGCGTTTAAGCGCAATAAAATGCACGGAGTGAATGTATGTCTCCACTGGGGAATATAGTCCCAAAAGAAAACTTGCATTTATTGAAAAATTTAAATGACTGCCACTTCATAATTTTGCATAACTATTAGCAGGTGAAACATGGATTTTTAAGGTGGGTGTATCCCTTGAATATTTGATTTTGAAANATTAGCAGGTGAAACATGGATTTTTAAGGTGGGTGTATCCCTTGAATATTTGATTTTGAAAGATTAAAAGATTTTGTAAAATATCAGAAAAGCTGAAATACAGTTTTATCCTTTGAGAAATAATTGTCAGTAATGTTACATGTATGAAAATTTAATATATTAGGCTCAAACATGCAAAATGGGTGGTATGGTCCTTTAAGATATGTTAACATTCATGTCCACCTGTAGATTTAGGGGATTTTAATCAAAATTCTGAATAGCTCAAAAGCCTGAAGCTCCTTCCAGTGATGCTGGCAGTAATTACTGTGAAATAAATGCTATCATTATTTTGACATTTTGAATGTTTAATTGTTGGGTCAGGATCATGTTTGTTATACTGATGAGTTTTATACTTTTTTTAGTATTATCAGTATCACCTCATAGATGATTATGATTAAACTAGTCATAATTTTCCATATGATATCCAGCCCAGACCATAAGTCATTGCTCAATTTTAAAGTTACTGTTTATTTCTGATTTCTAATGATGCTCATCTACCCAGGAAAGAGCGACTAATATACGTTGGAATCAGCGTGGAAAACATCATCACGCCCTCAGTGAGTCCAGTAAGTCCATAGTGTTGACCTCTATTCATAAATAGGGCCATCAAAAATGTTTCCAAATGACCAACTCTTCCTCCTTATAGGTTGAGGGAGAGGAAGAGAAGCCAGAGACGGTCATCAAAGAGAAGAAAGAAACAAAGAAAAGCAAGAACTATGGCCGAAGATCCACAAGGGCGAAGAAAACCATCAGCTACAGGTCTGTCACAGAGGCTTTTCCAGCACTTCATGATGCAGTTACATGGATCGACATGATCAGCCTGCCATCAACTTCCGTCTGCCCTAATGCTTTTTTGTTTGTTTGTTTTTTAAACAGATTTGATGAATTTGATGAAGCTATTGAGGAGGCCATTGAGGAGGACATCAAAGAAGCAGAGGGCGGAGGTAGGAGGAATTGATTCTGGCTAGATTGTAAATGATTTCTTAAAGCCCTTTCATGCCGATTTACACTGAATTCTGGTCTCACCAGAAATGACGATGGCATGCACAGCAGTCTTCTCAGCGGTAATGTCTCTGGCAGTCATACGATCTGCGGGACGTTCTTATGATAACATTATACCTGGTTGGGTCAGCCGGCAATCAGACGTTATCATGAAATACATGAAGTAGTGAACGTATTGTACAAGTATATGAACAGCAGCTTGTTGTTCATTCCAGTGAGATCTGAATTTACTCCATGGCTAACTTAATGACAGCATCCTTGTTGTTTGGGGCTGCTTGTTAGGTAGTTGTTAGCTATTAGCTATTTTTGTGGAAATATTTGATGATACCCACTGTTTTTTGATTACATCTGTGTATGTGTCTGCTGATGTATCATAAAGTTCGGGATCTCTGACACCAACATCATCATGCACAGTGGTAAACTCCGCCTCTTCATTCTGATTGGTCAGTGGCCAGTGGCAGCCGTTAAAAGTTTGACATGGCCAAACTTAAGCAGCAGTGGTGAAACAGGAAAATCTGTGCTTGTGCACATTAGCAGCCATCACAACCCTCCCTCTCATGCCGCTTCTACTTCCTGGTGTAAAAGGGTCTGTTAAAGGACATACCGTCCATTTTGCATGTTTGAACTTAATATATTAAATTTTCATACATGTAATTTAATGTTACTGACAATCATTTCCCAAAGCATACTACTGGAACGGTGAATTAAAAATGTTTTTCATACCTTCCAGACCACCATCAGTTCATTCTGGTACACTATTAAATGTTCTTGGGAAAGGTAATTCATCATCACAAAAAAGACGTATATTCAGCTTTTTTCAAAGTTTTGAAATTTTAGTTTAAACGCAATAAAAAGCGTGGAGTGAATGTATGTCTCCACCGGGGAATATAGTCCCAAAAGAAGACCTGTGTTTATGGAAAAATTTAAAGGACCGTGACTTCATAAGGCTGTGTAACTATTAGCAGGAGAAACATGGATTTTTAAGGTGGGTGTATCACTTGAATATTTGATTTTGAAAGATTAAGAGATTTTGCAAAATATCAGGAAAGCTGAAATACGGTTTTATCCTTTGGGAAATGATTGTCAGTAACGTAACATGTATGAAAATTGAATATATTAGGCTCAAACATGCAAAACAGTGGTATGGTCCTTTAAAGAGTTGAGGATATTCTCTGTGACATTTCAGGTCTGTTGTTTGTTTTTAACAGGAGCTGGTCGTGGTAAAGACATGGCCAACATCACAGGCCAGAGAGGAAAGGACATGTCCACCATCCTCCAGGCGGGGGAGGAGGGCAAGGAGAACGGCCACCCGCCACGATCCAACTCAGGTCAGCGGCGGAAAAAACGCCGGCGCCTGAATGATTTGGACAGCGACAGCACGGTGGACGAAGAGGAGAGCGAGGAAGAGTTTCACCTCAGTGAAAGGTTGGAATAGACACAGTAACGACAGACACGAAAAGCATCTTTTTTGCCCTTCAGCTTGTTGTAGTTTATTTCAAAAAATTGAGTTGTAAAATGAATATTTATTTCTCAACCAGCTCAGAAGAGTTTATCGCATCCGACAATGAAACGGGAGCTGAAACAGATGCCGACTCCAACAACAGCGACTTTGGCAGCACGGCGAGCAGCTGGCATCGCACTTCCTCACGACGAAAGAAGCCTTCGACACAGCGACAGAGCTCTAGAAAGCGACGGAGGCCGAGGGGTTACTCGGACGACGAAGAAGAGGAGACGGACGAGGAAGACGATGAAGAAGAAATTGGTACATATAAGCTTTTGAGTGCAGAGGCGTTGTGGTTTTGTTGGATTATATTCATGAGCTTCTCATTCCCATAACTTTAACCAAGCACGTCTTTGTTATAACTTTATAGTCGTAAAAGACTTTGATTTGATCAGACTGATGTTAAGTATGAATATTTTATAGATTGTAGTTGTGCTGCACATTTTTTAAATTTTAAATGGGTTTGAGAAGTGTTTGTCCTTTACACTCTTTCAGCCTACACACAAAAAATATATATATACACTACCGCTCAAAAGTTTAGAATTACTTGCCATTTAACTAGTTCTTGCTATTTTATTCAATAATACTGGTTTTGAAATTATATAAAACAAATGCCAAAATGTATCTTAAGATGTTTTATTTAGTATTTCAAAAAGTTTTAAAATGATAAATAACAGTATTTTAGTGATTTGTCATCAAAGTTTCCATGATGAGATTTAATCTCTGCTTTGTAAATATTCAGCATCAGTTTCTAGAGCATCAGGGAATAATCTAGAATTTCCTAATAATCTCTGGAACCACATACAGCTTCTCTACATGAATCTGGAATCATCTACAACTCATGTCAGGATTCTGGACAACTGTAAAATCTCTTAATTTTTGCAGATTCTTGCAAATTATTTTAAACCTGTAGGTGCAGAATACTAACAGAATCATTTTATACATATGAAACAAAACTGGTTTTACATGACTGGAAACATTGATTCTATGTGGAACGCACTAGTGATTCCACACTTTTGAGCAGTAGTTTATATACATACACATATATGTATTTGTAACCCACCCATTGATGTGTGTGTGTGTGTGTCCAGTGACAGAAGGCTCCAGTGAGTTCAGCGACAGCGATCTGGATATGAGCAGACGGCGTTCTCGGCGGCGTCTGAAGAAGCAGGTGAACTACTGCGAGACGTCAGAGTCTGACGGCTCTCAGGCCGAAGCCAACCGCAACAAGATGAAACCCAGACGGCGCCTGGACAGCTCGGACAGCGAAGGTCAGTTCCACCTCAGGATAGCCGCCAGCGCCATTTCTGTGCTACCATGCTGCACATATTTTTAGTAGGGCTGGGGAAATTAACGCTTTAATTTTTGCGATTAACGTGGACTGTTTAATGCTATAACGCATCCTTTTTTCCACTTCTGAGGCTATGATAATGTTTTCATTTTTTCCCACTTCCTGTGGCTAACGTTATATGCTCATGCTAATTATGGAGAAGGGAAAAGATCAGACTTTTAGATGTAAATCCTGCTTTTAAAAGTTAGCGATGGTTCTTGGAACCAAACAAACTCAGTCTCTCAGCAGTGTGTCGTTTTAACTTTATCTATCAAAAACATGGAAACTAAAAGAACTTCACAGCCTTTTAGCCTCACTTTAGCTTTAACTGTGTTGCTACGTGTGATACATTCAAGCTAATGCTAACTAACACTACACAAACAGGATTCAGTCTTTTCAGAATAAGATAAACTTCCCCGTGAACAAAGTCATGTTTTCAGAATAAGATGATTTTCAAGAACATGTCAACTTTGACATGCCACCCTTGTGGCTGCAGTCATGAATAACACGTAAACATCTTTTAACATGTCAACCAAGCTAGTTTCTGCTCTGAACTCCATAAAAGTGTTAGTTAACCCAAAAGAAAGTATACATGAAAATAAGTAAAATGGATCCATTAAAAATAAATTTACTCCTTTAATATAAAATAAATCAAATTAATTCAGTTGTTGTTCTCTTGTTTCTGTGACAAACTAAAGAAACAGCTCAATAAAGCAGATAAAACAGGGATTTAAACAGGGAATTAATCTGCATTAATTTGGTGATTCAGTGTATAAGTTTCTGTGATTAATCATGATCAATTTCAGAAATCTGTGCGTTTAATTAGTTTTTTTTTTTAATCGATTCACAGCCCTAATTTTTAACAATCAGAAATAAGTTCATATTTGCACCATTAGTTGGTTTTGTTGACGTAGGAATCTGTTCTACCTGACTCCATAACCGCTTATGTTTAGTGTATCACAGCATTAATGGCCAGACATCAGGAAGTTCACACTCCTTTTTTATTTATTTTTTGCCAGCGAGCTTCTCCAGATCTGAGGAGGACTCAGGGGATCGCAGGACAAAGAGGAGAGGCGACTCCTCAGAGGAAGATTCCCAACAGCGGCGCAGACGGCTCGCGCTGAAACGCAGGCGAGCATCGGAAGCGGACGACTCGGACGACGACTCGGACGAGTCGTCAGAAGAGGATCGTCCCATCCGCAAACGGGTNGACGACTCGGACGACGACTCGGACGAGTCGTCAGAAGAGGATCGTCCCATCCGCAAACGGGTAAACCGCATTGACTCGGACGACGACGAGGAGGAGGAAGAGGAGAAGCAGAAGGAAAAGACAGAGAAGGAGAAAGAGAAAGCGGAGGAAGGAGGCACGCCGACCACAGGAACAAACACTTTGGACGATAACCTGGTGGAGTTGCCCCCCACCAACGGACAGAACCCAATGAAGAACCTGGAGGGCTTCGTCAGCCGGCCTGATCACCCAGACACGGCCAAAAACACCAGTGCCACACCAGCTGCTGCCATAGCGCCAAACGGCCTGGCTACCCAAGAGATGGCGCCGCAGGACGATGAAGAAGACGACCTGTTAGGGGTCACAGACCTAGTAGACTACGTCTGCAATAATGAACAATTGTAAAAACTAAACGCTGTATGTTTCATTTTTTTGTGGTATTGTATTTTTATATTGCTTAACTTTATTATCCCCTGCCCACCCGTGACACTTGTAGTCTGTTTTTTTTTTTTTTTTTTTTTTTTTTTTTTTTTTTTNTTTTTTTTGTCATTTGGAAATTGATTGTCAGCAGCCTGCCTACCTTTATGAACCAGACCCTCGTCACCGGCATGACCCAGGCTGGGCCCCCATCACTGGTACGACCCGTGGCCCCGTCTCCGGTCTGCTACATCCCTGTGGAATAAACACGAGCACCAAAATGATCAAGTCTGGTTCTCATCCTTAATAATCACACGACCTGCAGATCCTTAACTGCCAAACCACAAACTCAAATCCTAAACGCCTCCTTCATTTCCTCATTTTTCTCTCACTTGATCCATTTTTTTTTTTTTTTTTTTTNTTTTTTTTTTTTTTTTTTTTCCCAGATCAAATCCCCCACAGTTTTGTCTAAGCGCTGAATAGGGAGTTAATTTGCATTGAAATATCCACTATTACTGACTGATTCGTTATACTGCAGTACTGAAGTTGTCCATTCAAAAGTTTCACTTATGAATTATGGCTGGTGTCAAAGTAACTCCACAGTGGAATTTCTGGTTTATCACGGAAAAATGAATTGTGCTTTTAAATTTTAGCTCTTAAACTCTTCTGGCTCTTGTAGATGATACTATTTATTCACTCTTTTGTTTTGTTTTTTTTTTTGTTGTTTTTTTTTAAAGAACGATTAAGTTCCATTGGATCACATATTTTGATAAGCTATTAACATACACGCAGTTGGGATATTACTTTGATATGTGCTGATGTTATAGGTGTAAAAAAAAAAAAAAAAAAAAATCATTTCAGAAATGATTTTTTGCAGCATCCCTTTGCTCCATATTTAACATACACAGTATATTCACCTCCTTACATGATATGAAGGTGAATATTTGTGATCAAGTTGATCACAAATATTTTTCTCACCTTGCGCTTAATTTTTTTTTTTAACTGTTGACTAGTTTTGTATATTGTATACATAAATAATAATTTGAACTACATGCTGCCTTTATCAGTGGTGAATTCCCAGTTGATAGATTCCTAAAGCGTTTGGGCAGAAAAGGATCATTCAGAGGGAAAACACTCATCTCCTCTCCTCTGAGTTTAACTTCCTATTATAACACTTATGTTACCTTTTGTAATTTTTTTTTCCAATGTATTTTTTTGTATATCTAAACATTTGTTGTTGTCTCCGAGCGAACTGTAAAGTGGCTTAATTCCTTTGTACATTTTTAATTTCATAGGAGATTCAAAACCTGCAACAGATCGACCCCAAGTTTACAAAACCCATGTTTCCGTTCACGCCATCGTCTCAGTGTGAAATTCATCTAAATATGACCTCAAAAACAAATAAAGTGAGTGAATTAATTCATTTTGATGTAAAGGATGCAGATTTTGGATGCGGGAACAGAAAAAAATAAGTGATGATGTCACTGACCTCTGCTGGAACCAGTCTGTGTGTATATCTGTAGTTTTTGCTGTAATATACTTAGAGGCATTTTTTTAATTCTTGGAAAAATATATCCGGCAATTCTTTGGGATTGCATGAGTTTCTAATGGTTTTTCTTTGGTGGAGAAGTAATGTTGGCACAGCAGGTTTTTGTAACAAAATCAGAAAAAAAAAGATGGCATGTTTGGATGTGTTTAATGTCCTGAGCGGATGAAGGATGTATGACGTAGATGATGCAGGATATCTAATCTTTTCCAAAGCACGAGCCGACCCGCTGAAGGAGTGTTGTAGAACTAGAAGCACGGCTGAATCTGATTGACGAGTAAATTAATCCTTTTGTAAAATATCTTTATAAATTCGTCTCGGCACGATGAGCCGCTCTATTTATCACAATATTTTGATAATGGCCAAATCATAACTTCAAGACAAAATGAAACATGCGTCGATACAGACTTCAACACTGAAGACTTGACAGAGCTGTTGATGTCAGAGTAAAGGAATATGGATGTCTGCGTGCTGTAGTAACCATGTTTTATATTCTCCACACAGGAAATGGAGAATGTATTCTATGTATCACACGGTTATGAAATAACCAGTAGCTAGACTTGCATAGGAATGGATGGATAAGAGTGGAGGGATGTAAAAGCTGCGATGGGATCAGGAGGAAGACTGTGCCAATGCCTGAAGTGTTAAAGAGTTTCCTATTTACCTCATGAGTCTGGGAGAAAGGATGGCCTGTCCCTGTATAGATCCTGTAGATGGTCTTTGGTGTTTGTCTCCTTACATTTTGTTAACTTTACTGTATTTCTTATGAATCTTGTACATTTGTCATAATAAAATGGGTATAAACCTGATTTTTCTTCTTCTTGTCTGACTTGTGACCGCAAATTTTGGCCATGGCAGGTTAAATGAGTGTTAAAGGACCATATCTGTGATTTTTACATGTTTAAGCCCATGAAATGCTACACGCGTACACGTTATGTGTACCAATTTCCAAAACATAAAACTGTATTTTACTTTTCCTGTTATTTTGGGAATCCCCTAATCTTCCAAAATCAAATGTTCAGGCGATACATGCACCTTAAAATTCAGCATTTCACCTGCTAACAAGATTGTAGAAGGCATGGTCATATAAATTTCTCAGTAAAAGCTGCCTTCTCCTGGGACTATATTTTGTGGTGGAGAAATACAGTTCTTTCCCGTTGGTTACTTCAACAAAAAAAAAAAAAAAAAAAACCTCATCTGTCAAGCAACTTTCAATTCTCTACAAGCTGATTTTATAGCATATTGGAATAAAATGAAGCTAATCTGGAAGTCTGGAAAGTAGGAAAAATAATTCTAAAATTTACCGCTGAAGTAGTAATGGTTTGGGAAATGATTGTCAGTGATGTAACGAGTATACAGATTATACATGTTGGGCTCAAACACATATGACCGCTGTTGAACACAAATTATTAACACCTTACATCCGCAGTTTAAATATATGTAAATCAATAGAGTGATATATTTTTTTATCCAGCAAAGAATAAATACACACCAGAGGGAATGACGGGATGAGCCCATCAGGATAATACAGTTCATTTCATTTAGTGGATTAATTCTACTGTGAAAAGGTTCCATCAGAAAAGGAGAAAAACCTTAGGTGAATGTTGAGCTGCACTTCCTGTTATGATAACAGATTAAATGAAAGTAAAAAAAAGAAAGAAGAAAAAATTCTCTCAGGAAGTACAAAGTCCAGCTTTAAGTGAAAAAAAATATTAAAGAAACCAACTTTATTTGTGAATAATTTGCCACACAGTAATACTCTAGTTTACCACCAGGGGGCGCTTCAAATCACAGTTTGCGAACCACTGTCTTAATGTTCAGCAGTGCCTCACAGACCAGCACGTCTTAGTGTTAAATGATTTTTGGGTGATTAAATTGATATTTAGAGTTTCCTCTCATTGCCAGTAGAGGTCAGCACTGAGCACAGTGGCCTAGTGAAGCATTAAAGGACCATACAAACGATTTTGCTTGTTTGAACCTAATATATTCAATTTTCATACATGTTATGTTACTGACAATCATTTCCCAAAGGATAAAACTGTATTTCAGCTTTCCTGATATTTTGCAAAATCTCTTAATCTTTCAAAATCAAATATTCAAGTGATACACCCACCTTAAAAATCCATGTTTCTCCTGCTAATAGTTACACAGCCTTATGAAGTCACGGTCCTTTAAATTTTTCCATAAACGCAGGTCTTCTTTTGGGACTATATTCCCCGGTGGAGGCATACATTCACTCCACGCTTTTTATTGAGCTTAAACACTAAAATTACATAACTTCTAAAAAAACCTGAATACACGTCTTGTTGGTGATGATGGATTACCTATCCCAAGAACGTTTACAGTATCAACAAGTTGATTTTAATAGCAGAATGAACTGAAACCAATGGAGGTCTGGAAGGTAGGAAAAACATTTTTAATTCACTGTTCCAGTAGTATTGCTTTGGGAAATGACTGTCGGTAACGTTACATGTATGAAAACTGAATATATTAGGCTCAAACATGCGCGGTCACTGGTATGGTCCTTTAACATGCTGCAGGCAGGATTCATGAAGCACAGCGACGTGACAAATATCATCACGCAACCATGTTCCCTAGTTCATAAACGCCTGTTAGCAGCATCTTTCAGCGTTTTCCTTTGAAGAGGCGTTACTACAGTATTTCCTTATTTACATGTCAGGGAAGCGATTCATAAAACACACAAAAACTAAGACCTGTTTCATTCTGGTCATACATCAGCGGTATGAAATCTGTTGAAATGCTTAAAACTTTGTTTGCCTCACGTTAGTGATCAGTAACTTTGATAGTTAGACTCACTCAGCTGATCAGTCAGTTTTTAAATGGTGAGTTTTGATCCAATCTCACACACACACACACACACAAGCACACCACCACATGTATGGAGAGTAGTACGTGGATCTCTCTCATCTTAGTCAGATAAAGTTTAGTGCTTCACATCAGAGAATTTATGCTTCCTTTGCTGATTTAGTGCGTTAATATCACTTTGACACAGATGAAGCAGCTTATAACATGCCGTCTTCATCAGCTTTTACCTGTGACTTACAACAACGCTCCCTTAACGGGACGCAGAAACATAAAGGAAACTCCATGAATGAGCTTCAGTTATCACCGTGTTAACGTAGTGTGTTGCTGAAGAGTTACGGTGTATTTTTTTGGAACTCAGCATGCCGTGAAGACTCAAACAAAACGCTGCTGAGCCACAATCTGGTGTTCATCATAAGCTGTTAATGTGTTAAATGTGAACAACGCTTGCAGAGGGAAGAGTGACGCTCTTGTGTGTGTGGCTCAGTAAGCTGGAGACTGATTGGAGGAAGGAGGAGGAGGAGGAGGAGGGTATAAAAAGGTCATATTGTGTAACAGAAGCTGTGCAGGACAAAGTCTGTCTGTGGAAAACATTCTGTTTGTTCGCGCTCTGTCACATCAACACAAATCAGTTATTAAAGGACCATACCACCCATTTTGCATATGAACCTAATATGTTCAATGTTCATTCATTTCATTAGTGTTTAAGCTCAATAAAAAGCATGGAGTGAATGTATGCCTCCACCAGGGAATATAGTCCCAAAAGAAGACCTGCATTTATGGAAAAATTTAAAGGACCGTGACTTCATAAGGCTGTGTAACTATTAGCAGGAGAAACATGGATTTTTAAGGTGGGTGTATCACTTGAATATTTGATTTTGAAAGATTAAGAGATTTTGCAAAATATCAGGAAAGCTGAAATACGGTTTTATCCTTTGGGAAATGATTGTCAGTAACGTAACATGTATGAAAATTGAATATATTAGGCTCAAACATGCAAAATGGTTCGTATGGTCCTTTAACTCGTGTTTAGTATGGCAGGAAAGTGGTGGAAATGCAAATTGATGTGAAAAGGTAATAATATCCTGAGATAACGAACTCTAACAGGAAACACACTAGAACAGAATGAAACACCAGCATTTCTCTTCTACTTTACTTCAAGTCAGTTTTAATGCTTTATTTCCCATTTTTGTGGATTTTCTTGCAGATCACTTTCATCACACGGCATCAGGAGAGGTTAAGATTGAGACGGACGTCTCCGGTTTCCTAAATCATCACGTACAATCCCACTCCTGGTGTCCATTTCAGTGCCAGACTGAAAAAGTGATATGTGCACCCCTGCTTATATGACAAACATCTTTCACAGTGATGTCACAGAGGTCACAGTGATATCATAGAGGTCATAATGATGTCACAGGTCATAATCTCAATTCAGGTAAGACTTGGATTCACTACTTTTGATTGGTTTCACACAATCCTTCCATGATCTTTGTGCTTTTAACCAGTTTTCTTATTCAAAGGCTCTAAAAACCAAAGTAAAGGTACATTCATTAGCTTCCAACAACTCTTTTAAAATCCATTAAAAAAATATATAGTATATATCACATTTTCACATTAGCACCTGAGTTTGTGTTAAATGTGTGTGCTTAAGATAATCTGTTTCTTATGTAACGTGTGTTCTTGTAAATACAAGACACACATTAACGTTTAAATTTCTAAAGGCAAACAGCTAATTTACTGCTTGGTAAATGTGATAGAGTACATATTTACTGCTCAACGTGAGGAAAACTTCCTTCGTTTGTGTAGAATTTTGTCTTATGCAAAGTCAAACCTGCAGTAAAACACATAGCAGGTTTGACTATAAATATTGTTATAAGCAGATCTATGGAGACTTCATATATTTTCTGGTTGACAGGAAATGAATAGTTTGTACATTCGGAGGTCTGCATGGAGAAAAGTAGGGCTGGACGATATAGCCAAAAAATAAAATATCAATTTTTTTTTACACTTACAGATGATTTTCGATTTTAAACTCACTTTTTCATCTTTTTCTCTAAACTAACATATATATATATATATATATATTTTTTTTTAAATAAGTATTTTCATGATTAAACATAATAAAANAAACTAACATATATATATATATATATATATTTTTTTTTAAATAAGTATTTTCATGATTAAACATAATAAAAATAAATAATGATACTTTTAAATAAAATTGTAGGGCTTTCAGAACAAAAGCTTTTAAACTAAAAGCTTTTTACAGTGGTGTCCAGGCTCCCAGCCTGTCTGCTGCCTCTTGATGCTCTGACATGTTAATATTCCACGTATGAAGACCCTCTGATCAGACGCCATGACACTGGAACATGATGCAGTAACATCATTTGCTTTTTCGCTGCGCTTTGACTGCAGATCTGCATCTCGCAGCGCTGCATTGCTGCCGCTCAGCTGCATGTTTCTGCTGCAGCTGCTGAAACACATTTGAAGTGCTGCTGCTTTTAGACGCTGCAGCTGCTACAAACTTTACAGAACACGCTGGTTTTCTCCACGCCGTGAAGAAAAATCAAACCACTACCAAGTGACATTTCCTTTCTTAGAAACGAGCTCGTCTTCAGTGGAAGTGTTTGCTGGCGTCTAGTCTGACCTGCTGAAAGCGTTGTGGGCGTGGCATCAACGAACGTGATGGACGGGCTTGTTTGACAGGGAACAACTCACTGCTGCATTTCCTGTTAAAAATAGTTAGATAATAGGTTTTTTTTTTTAAAAAAAAATCTCAATTTGGTGATTCAGCCACTGTACACACCGTGCCAAAATGAAAAATCGAATTCATCGATTAAATCGTTTTATCGCCCAGCCCTAGTAAAAAGCTTTTTACTAGTCACCGTGTCGTGGACAGGAGGCGTGGCCTGTTCTCTGTCCATCCTATTGCGTCTTCTTCTGGACCGCAGGAACAACCAGTCCAGCGCTGTTTTTTCCGGAGATAAAGGGGATGATTTTCTCAAACAGCAGAATGCAACTCGCCATGCCTGCCAACAACAACAAACTTTATTTATAGCTTTACACACAATAAATAAAAATAAACCAATATTTGAATGAAATAATGGTGAGTAAAGGACGGATACAAATCACATTAACGGCTGAGAAAATATGTGGGCTTTGAGATGCTTTTTTAAAACTATGGAGTCGGCTTCTGAGACTCTGAGGAAGGCTTTTCCAAAGTTGAGGGACAACAACAGGAAATGCTCGGTCACTTTTAAGGCTTTGTTAAACTTTCGCCAGGAGGCTGACAGTAAAGGCGCATTTTCTGCTGCAATATTGCCCGAAACAACAGGGGGCAGTATGGAGAAAATACCATGTCAAGCAGGAAGTAGTCACAAAACGATCCAGCATAATTCTCCAAAATTTACAGCAAAAACTGGTGTCTTTGCCCTTTACTGTTGCTATTTTGTTCCAGGAGTTTTGGGTCATGTGTTTGTCCTTATAATCTCTCATAAAGATGTCTGTGTGGACACAAACACGGCAAGACCACCCTCCAATTCCTGCATTTTGCATGTCAAGTCAGAAAATCTAGAAGGTACGTGACACGACGTCGCAGAGGCCCAGAACGCCAATGCACAGGCACCGCAATACGTCATACGTGAACCGTTGCACCCTGGCAACAACTTCAAGTATTAACAAGCTGCAGCTTTCAGTCTTCAGCTTGGAACAGCCAAGAAATGCTGATTTGCAGACTTGAGGCTCCTCCCAGGGGTCAAAGGGCACAACAACTCCTTCAGATTAGAGAACTCTGACCATGTAAAAGCCTTAGAAGTCAAAAGTTAAATTTTAAAATCAATCCCAGAACAGAGAACACAGAGTTATTCCTGCTGCCTTATGAAACCCCATCAGGCTTCAGCAATGACAATTTAAGCGTAATTCATTAAAAACAAGAAAAACATTACAGATTCATCAATAAAGCAGGTGAAGCAGGGACGGCTTTAAAAAAAAAAAAAAAAAGCCTAAAAGTCACAATGACTTTGTTACGCCACTCTTTACTGCTTCATAAATACCCTGTAAAAATGCAAAAATCATAAAATCAACATACGTTACAGGTCGCTGCCTGTAGCATTAGCTTTATTCCACACTTACTAAATCCCACACCGTCTCTTTTCTGATCTGACACTGTTCCTGTGTTTGGGGCTGCTTGCTAGCTAGCTGTTAGCTATTAGCTGTTAGCTATTACCAACACTTCCTGTCAATTATGATTACATCTGTCCATGTGTCCGCTGACATATCATAAAGTTTGGGATACTCTGACATCAACATTATTAGCTCTTCCATGGATGCCACCATCATGCACAGTGGTAAACTCCGCCTCTTCATTCTGATTGGCCAGTGGCCTGCAGCAGCTGTTACAGCCAAACTTCAGCAGCGAAATAGCCCGCCACTGCTTTACTGCCATGGTTATTATTGGTTGTGTTACTATAGATGGCTTTGACCTAAAACTCAAATGTGACAAAATGGCGCAAAAATGGAATTTGTATTTTTTTGGAAAACCTCAGCAGAATAAAAGAAGCTGTGGCGACTTTGTTGACACACCGTCTACCAGCACCAGCCTGACGCCACCGGACCGGCTGCAGAGTTAAAGGATGGAGAGGGCGGCGCTGTCAGCACCAGCTGCGGGGCAACTCAGGAGCCCGATGCTAATAGCAGCTTTAGCATAGCAGCAGTTACAATTCCACCTTGAAGTAGTGCACTGGGGTCTTATTGATTATTGATATGGTGGCTCAGCACCACCTGCTGTCACCACACCCCCTGATTAAAATACGTTCCCAGGGCTATGGCAACGAGCTGTCATTCCTTATACTGTATGACCAAATCTGTTTGCAGACTGACCTGACAGTATAACGTTTGAACAAACAGAAACACCCTGAAGATCACACAACAGCTGCAGCGGCGTTACCGCCTGCAAGACCGATGTGCTTGCTGCTGTCGATTCTGAGACCCATGTAGGACCAGCGACAGCCACTTCCTGTTGTAAAAGGGCCTTTAAAGGGCCTTATGCTGCGTTCACAGACCTTGGAAGTCGAATTTTTCTCAGTTGGGAGCTCCAACTTCCAACCTCAAATGCCAAATGTAATCAAAAAAGCATAGCTGAATCTGTAAAACGTAATTAAACTTTGTATAAATGCTAACTACAGTAAAGTTAGACTACAGGACTGTCTGGTTGTGTTGTTTTACAATGATAGTAATCACAGTGGGTATTAAACTTTGTGCAGAGAAGTAATATTATGAAATTATCTACACTTACGTATCAACAGCAAACAGTTATTATACAAAACAGATAGTTAACTTGATATATTCTGACCACCTTCTTTCATATTTCAAAGAAAAATACTTTATTCTGCTGTTAGCTGATCATTTCCATTCACAAAGCTCACTTCCACGGAGCTGCCATGTTGAGTGACGTCATACTCAGTAAGTCGGGGTAGATCATTTTGGTCCAAGTTTCCCAGCCGGAGCTCTGACTTCAAGTGCCGTTCCAACGCATTTTTCCAAGTAAGAAGCTGGAAAAATCTGAGTTCCGAGGTCTGTGAACGCAGCATGGATGAGTGCTCCTAAAGTTCTGTAATAATGAATGAAGGGTGCTGGGTATGTGGGGTTTCTTGCATTGTTAAAGGGTCTGCAGCAGGATCAGGATCTAAAGGATCTGCTCCTTACCTAAGACCGGACCCAGCCAGTAGATAAAACAGTACTCCAGGTAAGTATGGCCGCTGCAGGGGAACTGGATGGAGAAGGCCAGGACCGGGTTAAAAACCGCTCCTGAAACACTTCCGCCTGCAGAGAGAAAGAAAAATAGCAGCATGGCACATCATCTGTGCTGAAACCTGATATTAACAGCCAGTCCCCCTAAACACCACTACAACATGCATGTAAAACCACTTCCACATACATGTAAAGCTCCGGTCTGTACGTGATGGAATGTTTGGAAGGTTTACAGTGTAAAACCTGAGGATGATGTATAACGTGGGAGTGTATTGGAGCTTTGAAGATGAGAACTGGAGTAGTAATGACTGTAATGCAGGAGTTTCTTTAGTTTCATCTGAAGGAGGTTGTGTGTTTTTTATTTATTTTTGGTCTTTAACAGAAGAAGGCAGCAGAGCTCTGTTCCATTCAGGTGTCCCAGTATCTGCATACCTAAATGGAACGCAGTTGTTATTTAAAGGACCATACCTGTGATTGTCAGTGTTTGAGCCCAATATAATCTGCATGCATGTTACCTTACTGACAAGCATTTCCCAAAATGTACTACTTTAGTGTTTTTTTTTTTTCCTTCTTCCTACCTTCCAGACTACCATTCCAGCACCCAATAAAAATCAATTTGTAGAGACTTGAAACATGCCAGAGAAACTTAATCCTTCACAGCAAATAACTTTATTTAACCATCCAACTGCACTGAAGACAATGTATGTCTCTGCCAGGAAATATAGTCCCAGGAGAAGAAGACTGCTTTTACTGAGAACTTAAAATAACCGTGCCTTCTAGAATTGTACATAAGTGTTAACATGCAAAATACTGAATTTCAAGTGAGTGTATCACCTGAATATTTGATTCTGAAAGATTAAGAGATTTGAAAAAATAACAGATAAACTAAAATACGGTTTTATGTTTTGTAAATTGGTTGTCAGTAATGTACATTACTGACAACCAATTTACAAAACATAAANTTATGTTTTGTAAATTGGTTGTCAGTAATGTACATTACTGACAACCAATTTACAAAACATAAAACCAAGTATTTTATACTAGTATTTTATAGTATTTTATAGTATTTTATACAACAAGTATAAAACAAGTATTTACAACAAGTATTACAACAAGTATTTTATAGTATTTTATACAACAAGTAATGTACATGTACATGTACGCAGGTTGTACATATTAGGCTCAAACATGCAAAATGGCCGGTATAGTCCTTTAAAGCAGGCTTTCTTCAGCCTTGGCCCCTCTGTCTTGCCTGAGCAGGAGAAGATCTATATCCAAGCCAGTAGTTTACAGGCGGTAAGAGCAGTAAACCAAAACCAAACCATTTTCATCTTAACAGGAAGATTACATTTTTCTGGATTGCTCTGTTAAGAAAAGTATTTGACTCCATATACTAAATAAAGTTTTCACAAATGATCATATTTGTCAAAAAAAAATATCCCAGTAGATTATTTGACAGCAGACTCTTCCAGGGCCTGGGACCCGGTGCCCCCCCCCCCCCNCCCCCCCCCCCCTTGTCGCGGCTCTGAGCTAATAGGAACACATAACCGTACCTGCGTAAACCAGCGCGGTGATGACAGCAGCGACGGCGTGGACCTGAAGTTTGTCCTCCAGTTTGTGGACATGCATGACGGCAGCTTGGACTATGAAAGTGCAGGCGAGCTCCACGGCGGCGGCCTCCAGCAGCGTCCCGCCGAGGGGGTCGAAGCACCGGTACCCAAACCTCTGATGCAGGAGGTGCAGGTCAGACAGACCCAGAGACCAGGCGGAGGCTGCGGCGACCTGCGCGGCGACCGCGGCTCCGAACTGGCAGGCTACGAGGAGGACGGCGTGTCCGACGCTGCTGGTCCCGCGGCAGACGCTCTCCAGAGCCCCGCTGGGGTTACACGACGCTCCCCGGAAAGTTGACAGATGTATGACCGTCATGATGTAGGTGAGGCTCAGGCTTACCGGCAGCTCCGGTCGGCCCGTTTCTCCCAGCAGCTTGAGTTCGTGTGAGCAGCAGCAGAGCTGGAAGGTGGACGCCGCTTCCAGCAGGTAAATCCGATAAGCTGCGGGGAAAAGACACGCCGCCGTCCGCGCCGCTTCGCTGAGGAGCACCGCAGCTCCCAGCACCGACAAAGAAACCCACAGGTCCGGCATTTCTCCCGCTTTCAACCACTCCACGCTCCCTTCCTGTACGGTAACTTTAAAGCGGCTCCGTCAAGTTACTTTACTTGGCTCCTTTCCATATCCCCAGTCCACGCTGGAAGCTGCGTCAAGCTGCTACGCGTCACAGCAGGAAGTAGGAGTTTGGTTCCTTCAAAATAATGCCGCTAAAGCTGGGTGGCTGTTACAGAGGCTTTATGCTGCGTTCAAGCGACTTCTGAAGTCGTAATTTGCCCAATTAGAAGTTCCAACTTCCGACCTCAAACCGTTCCAGCCAAATGTAAACAAAATAGCATGGCTGAACACCATTAAATACTGTAAGATTAAATAAACTTAATAATAAATACTAACTAAAGTAAAGTTAGACTACAGGACTGTTTAGTTGTGTTGTTTTACAATGATATTAATCACAGTATTAAACATTTGTGCAGAGAAGTAATATTCTAATGGATGGATGGATGGAAGCTCGCTTCCACAGCGCTGCCATGGTGAGTGAAGTCATACTCATGAAGTCAGGGTAGATAATTTTGGTCTGAGTCAGAACTCCGACTTCCAACACATTTTTCCAAGTAGGAAGTTGAAAAACTCAAGTTCTGAGGTCTGTTGAACACAGCATTAGATGAACCAGTTTATATTGTCCTTTGTCTCTATAACACTTGGAAATAAATTAGAATCGACTGCTGATTGGATTCCAAAACTTTGCATGGAAACATGTTTGTAGCTAAATTAATTTGACTGTGAGTGTGTTACATTTTACTAAAATAAGCATCACGAGCAGAGAGTTGACATGTGCCCCCAACAGCAAACTACTAATTCTAACTACGATCTGGGTGTGTGTGTGTGTTCACACTGACAAGGACAACATGAAGTGTACTAAAGCATGTCAGCATGCACACTGAAATCATTTTAATTTTTTAAACGTAAGGTTGATTCACACTACAGTTGTAGACAATATACAGTATGCAGAGCAAAGGTTTTTGCCCTATTTGAGGCTGGAAAAGAGGGGAAAAAAAATACATGGTGGTTGAACTGCTGACACATTTGAAACAAGAAGGCATTCACATAATGCTTCTCCACCAACATGTAACTGGTTCCATTCTGGTTCCAGAACCTAATTTAGAACCATTCTGAGCATTTAAAAAAAAAACAGTCTGAGCATTTAAAGGGGGGAAAAAGAGTCACCATGCTAAATTTCATTAAAATCATCTCATTATCATTGATTTTAAAACTAAAAACTTCTTCTGGATCCTGAATATGAGAAGGATCACTTCCAACATTTAATAACTTCGCTCTTTCAACATTGTCAAAATGTCCTCAAAGTTTCATCCAAATTCTTCTATACCTTTTCGTGCTATTCTGCTAACAAACAGACAAACAAATACCAGAGAGCTCATAACCTCTTTGGCAGAGATAAATATAAACCAAAATAACTAAACAAACAACAACAACAAAATCACTGGAATATGAAGTTTCACTCTATGTACAACATTTTCAAATTGAAAATGTCATAAAGTAGCTGATGCTTCCCAGATTTTGATCTAGTTAATCAGGTGGAGGGCTGTTAATTTAGTTAATCAGGAGCAGCATTAAGAAGTACTGCTCGTGTATATAAAAGCTGGACATGCATTTTAACATGTTTGTAAATCTGTTTTTATTTTGAAAGTAACAACCGGAAATTTTTGGTGTTTATTACAGGTAACTTGAGGAGCGTGGGGGGGCGGTACACAGGGAACATGGGGCCAGAACAGGGACTACTGATTGAAACTCAAAATAAAGTTTGACATAAAAAAAAATATATATATATATATGTATATGTATACACACTGTATAGTCATTGAATAAAACTGGTGGAAAATTCAAACAATGTCATCAAACACAACTTTTATTTAATTCTAAATCGTTCCTGATTGGGATGCTGCTAACACGGCACATCTAACGGCCGTGGGTTGGGTGGAAATTTGGCTCGATTGGTATGTTACATCAGATACCAGTTCTACAACAATCTGACCTTTGACCCATCCAAAAAACTCAGGGCTACAAGATGGATGACCTCCTGACCTCCTACATCAGCCAGATGCTGACAACCATGACCAAACAGAGAACGCCCTGGAGCAACGCCAAGTGAGCTGATGCCTGGAAACCATCAGTTCCAACGACGGAGCAGACTCCACTTCCNCAACGCCAAGTGAGCTGATGCCTGGAAACCATCAGTTCCAACGACGGAGCAGACTCCACTTCCTGTGTGAGGCTGTTCTAAATCAATACACACACACGCACACACAGCATCAATAAGCACACACACATAGTATCAAATGCAACTTACATCAGAATGCTGTTCATTGATTACAGTTCAGCATTCAACACAATCAACCCTGGCAAGCTAACGGACAAACTACACAGCCTCAGCTTAACCCCTTCCTCTGACTGGATCACAGACCTTCTCACTGGTGGACTGCAGTCTGTCAGTACTGGGACTCACAGCTCAAAGACTCTGACCATGAACGCTGGCTGTCCTCAGGGCTGTTCTGCTCTACACACTCTTCATCCACGACTGAGTCGCCTCCCATGAGAACGACACCATCATCAAGTTTGCTGACGACACAGTCACAGGCCGGATCACCAGGAACGAGGAGTCAGCGTACAGGAGGAGGTGTCACGCCTGGTGACGTGGTGTCATGACAACAACCTACTGCTCAGCATCAGCAAAGCCAAGAAGATGGCTGTGGACCTGAGGAGGAAGAGCAGGGACATCAGCAGCACCAGCAACACACGTTAACGGGGCCGAGGTCGAGATGGTGAACACCTTCAGATTCCTCAGCACCCATATAAGAGACGACCTCATGTGGACATTCAGCAGCACCCACATAGTCAGGAAGGCACAGGCTGTACTTTCTCAGAGACTGAGGAAATTCAGCATGCCGTCCTGCGTCCTCTGCAGCTTCTGCAGCAGCGGCACTGAGAGCGTCTCACAGGCAGCGTGACGGCGTGGTACGGCAACAGCACAGGACCAAAAGTCCTGCAGCGGGTGATTAAAAACGGCCCTAAACGTCACAGGGACAGCACTCCTTCACTGGAGGACATTACCACCTGAGAGTCCACAGAAAACACTGGAGGANCCCTTTTCAGACTCACCTGTCTGGTCGGCGTACAGAAGTGTGAGATGCTGCACCTACAGGCTACAGGACAGTTTTTATCCCCAGGCTGAACAGCCTCACCCATAACTCTGCCCCCACCCGCACCCCCCCCACATCACTCTTCATACTGACCTCTTAAACTACTTAAAGTACCATGCTGCTATACCTTTTTGCACAAAGCTTTTATTTTCAGTCTGCAGTAAAACATCACAAAGACACATTTATAACTACTTTACTGATCATGTGTGTGTGCTTCAGCTCTTTTTTTATACATATTATTGCACTTTAGTATTGTTTTCTGGTATTATGATTAGACATGTTTTATCTTCTGCATTATTTATTTCTTTTTTTAACATGGCAAAAACCGAAACGGCTGTAAAGTAAGAATTTCATTCAGTGCAACTCATGTGTCTGTGCATATGATACAGTCTGTGAATCCTGAATCTTAACATGCACACACACACACACACACACACAGAGCATCAACATGCACACACACACACACAAACACACACAGAGCATCAACATGCACACACACACACAAACACACGCAAAGAGCATCAACATGCACACACACACACACAAACACACACAGAGCGTCAACATGCACACACACACACACAGAGCATCAACATGCACACACACACACAAACACACACACAGAGCATCAACATGCACACACACACACAAACACACAGACCATCAACATGCACACACACACACACACACAAACACACACACAGAGCATCAACATGCACACACACACACAAACACACACAGAGCGTCAACACACACACACACACACACACACACAGAAGGCAGATGGTGGTGGCTGCTGGTCAGAGGGAAGCCACGACCAAGAGCCTGGAGACGAGCCTTCAGAGTGAGAAACACCTCAAACAGGAGGCCGAATCTGCTGCTGCTGATCTCCAGTGGAAGATCAAACTACAGCTGGAGAATCAGCATCACCTGAAGGTCTGCCTGGAGGAGGAGATGGAGGCTCACAACACCAACACGAGTGAGCTGAAGCAGGTGAGGGAGGAGCTTGATGCTCAGCACCTCACCTGCCAGCAGGAAACATCCAGGCTGCTGGAGGAGAAAAGCGAGGAGGATGAGGCTGCTGCACAGCAACAAGCCAGGATAGAAATGTTGGAGAGCGTGGTGATGAAGGCTGTTCTCTCTCAGGCTGAGCAGAAGCTTGAGAGTCAGCGGCTTCAGCAGGAGAGGGAGAAGCTACACCTCCAGAAAGAGGTTTCTGATGCTGCTGAGGTTGTGTCTCAGAGGCAGATGATGAGCTCTGAGCTGGAGAAGCAGCTTGCTGCTCAGGAGATCAGCAGAGCAGAAGCTGCTGCTGCTGCCAGGAAGGTGAAGGAGACGATCATCCAGATGCAGGACGAGCAGCAGCAGCTGGAGGCCAGCCTGGCTGAGCAGTCAGAGACCAGCAACAGGCTGAAGGCCGCTTTAAACCAGGCAGAGGACAGCATTGAGGAGGAACGCCAAAAATGGCAGGAGGAGAAGTCTGTCCTCACGCAAACTGTGAGCAGTTTGCAGCAGATCCTGAAGCTGAAGGAGGAAGAGGAGGAGGAGAACAGGAAGGAAGTGGAGAGCAGGATGACTGTTCTACAACAGCAGCTGGAAATCCTGACAAAGCCAAAAGGGCGGAAAAGAATCCGCAAACGTGCTGGGCGGAGCTAATCAACGAACGGCATCGACCACACTTGGCTGAGATGACGGATGAAACACGGGTCATACCTGAAGTGGACATCGTCTCTCCAGTGAATGACATGAATGTTTTTCTAGGCAAGACCAACCTATCAATCAAATCATCTGACCCTTCTTACATGTCAAACCAACCAATAAATTTAATTGATCGAATTATACTCGTATATATTTTTATTCAGTGGAGAACTCTATGTTACACTGCAGTATGGAGTGACATTTTAGACTTTATGAAAAATGCAAAATTACAGTTTAAACAATTTTATTATGGGGCAAATGAGAAGCATTAACAGACATGCATTTAACAAGTCAATTAACATTTAAGTCTACATACAAAACTGAAAAAAGGAAACGCTTTAAATTAGCTTAGCCACATTAGCTTGGCAGAAGAATCATTATTTCATGCAAGAATGACTAACTTAGCACTGTCAGATGTATCAAAGTCCAAACAACATGCTCAATTATACTAATATTTGCAGGGAAAATTACACCTAGCAACACAATGTTTATGCAGAAACCTGAGCCTATGGCAATTTCACCTGGCCATTCCTCCCATGAACTGACAGGCTTCTGTATTTGCCAGCAGAGAGAGGGTGCTAAAAGTCTGACCTTTTTCCCTTCTCCATAATTAGCGTGAGCATATAACATTAGCCACAGGAAGTGGAGAGAAGACGAAAACATTAGCATGACCTCAGGAAGTGAACAAATTCACTTCCTAGAGCCTATGCCAGAGGTCATAGGGCGAGGGGTGGGGTTCACCCTGGACAGATTGCCAGTCTATCGCAGGACTGACACAGAGACAGACAAACTCATTCCCACTCTCATTCACACCTACGGGCAATTTAGAGTTCCCAGTTCACCTGACATGCATGTCTTTGGAGGTNACTCTCATTCACACCTACGGGCAATTTAGAGTTCCCAGTTCACCTGACATGCATGTCTTTGGAGGTTCCCTCCGGGTATTAGGATAATATTATATCCATAAAATGAAATGGTCTATGTCCAAGCCAATTTTTAAAAATCATTTCTATAACTATTTTAATTTTTTACATTAATACTGTCAGTAAAGTTAACAATAAGAAAGCACTCAAAACTTACCACACCCTTATTGACTATAAATTTATTATGCAAGACCTCTGGTAATGTAAGTAGTTGTTTTATTTTATTTTCTCTTCTTCTTTCTTCTTTGGTCATTGGTAGTTCCTCTTTGTCTGTATATACAATGCATATATGTTTCTCTATTGTTAATAAAGTTTTACATGACTAAAAAAACCCAAAAAACTTC
The DNA here is from genome assembly GCA_014773175.1 of Lucifuga dentata. NCBI lineage: Eukaryota > Metazoa > Chordata > Actinopteri > Ophidiiformes > Bythitidae > Lucifuga > Lucifuga dentata. The sequence goes on from VXCM01004843.1 coordinate 76,082, forward strand.
CTTGACTACTTGACACACACACTTTGAAGCCTCAGCACCTCATGTAACATCACAACCGGTAACTCAAAAGATAATTCGTTGGAGAATAAGTTGGATCATAAGATAAATGATCCAACTTAACTAAATATAACAAAATGTTTAATGTACAAAGTTTAACTAAATGTGCATGCAACAGAAATGAAACCTTGCCTGTTTCATTTGAAAAGTGACCTGTCAGTTGTAGAGTAAAAACACAAGACAGGTGTGTACACATTTGTGTGCGTATACAGATTTGGGTTGGTTAAAAGTGCTATTTTATTTTCCTACTGTGCACTTTAACAGATTTCATGTGCAGTTTTCAAGTTAAGACTATATTAGGCAGAATTGTTTTGCACTAAACAGCAGGTGTTCTTAACGTTTCTTACTGTTACATAGTACTACTGTGTTTGTTAAAGAACAAAGTACAGTTTCATCTTGCAACACATCATATCGTTAGGTTGGGTATAACAGTCAGTCCTCCAAACTGAGCACTGCAATAGATTTTAAGTGGCAACAATACATGGTTTTATCTACAGGTTGGCCCTGACTTCACATTATTAATTTGCTATATATATATATATATATATATATATATATATATATATATATATATNTATATATATATATATATAAATAAGAATGCACTCTGTAGTATTTACTGCTCTTGGGACACCAGATTCTGCATGAACTGCTCACTGCTGCTCTGCTAACTTTTTAGCATATTTTAAAAAAGCTACACAACGTCTCTCTCTACTTTAAAGAAGAGAAAAGTCGACGTTGAAAATAGAAGTTAAGTGATGATGGACTGAGAAATATCTGTTTGTAAATGTCGGAACAAAGCCAGCATGTTTGCTCTGTAACGAGTCTCTCGCCGTGATTAAAGAATATAATTTGAGAAGGAGGGCACCTGAACTTTGAAAATAATTTTCCAGAAAAAAACAAAACAAACAAACAAACAAAAAAAACAAAAACAAACAAACAAATGGAAGAAAATTTATATTAAGAGAGCAGCAGGGACAGAGATGGTCTTGACTTTGCAGTTATTTTTTACAGTGTTTTTTCCTCTTTTCTATCCTGTGGAGTTTAAATACAGTTTAACTGAGGCTGTTTGCTCCTCAAAGCTTTTATATTTTTGGTTATTTCTCTTTTTGGGTGATTTTTCTCATCATGACTCTGGAACCTAAAGGTTTCAGTGTACATTCTAGCTAAACATAGTTTGACCATTTTTCTGCTAGAATGATGTTACAGATGAATAAATGATCATACAGCATCTGCAGCTCAGGGTTTGGGGCTGTTTCAATCCAGTCATGACTCCTGTAAAACAGATTAACCAAAGAGACATGCGCTTGAAAAATGTCATTTATTCATCGCTACATCAGAACATGTGTTATATTAGTGATAAAATAATTTCCCCTTAGTAAGCATAAAAAAAAAAGTGGTGATTTCAGTGCTTAAAAATCAAAGCTAATCCTTCATACATTCAGAACATGGAACACGTGCATTAAATCACGACTAGTCATCAAATGTGGATCAACCAAAACAAAGTGTTTCCATTCAGTGGCACAGATGTGGTCTTTTTTAAAAATTTATTTTATTTTTTTAGTGTGCATTAAATCCATCCATCCTCTGGGTCATGGAAGCAGCAGGCTAACTGCTAACGCTAACATTTCTCATCTGACATCGATGCATCAAAACACAGTTAAAAAAAAAACAGTTTTTTTCTCTGTCAGTCAGGATTGTCATGATTGTTGTGAAGTTTCTGTTAAACTAAAAACTAAAGTCAACCTGCAAAGTTGATAAAAAAAAAAAAAAAAAAANAAAAAAAAAAAAAAAAAAACAGTGAATAAAACTGCTGAGCACTGACTGACTGTGCGGTTATTTAAAGGATCATATCAGTGATTGTGCATGTTTTAGCCCAATACATACAGTTTGCATACACATTATGCTACTGATAACCATTTCCTAAAATATACTACATTTTATAATTGTTTTTCCTACCTTCCAGGCAGCCATTGGCTTCAGTTCATTTCAGCATGCTATAAAAAAAAATCAACTTGTAGAGACTTGAAACAAGCTTTAAATAATCCATCACAAAAACAACACATCAATTAAGTTCTTTACTGAAGTAACTTTATTTAAATGATCCAACATGAAGCTGCATGAAGACGATGTATTTCTCCACCAGAGAATATAGTCCCAGAAGACAGCTTTTACTGAGAAATTAGAATGACCGTGCCTTCTACAGTCATGTTTAAGTGTTATCAGGGGAAACTGAATTTTAAGGTGAGGTTTTCACCTGAATATTTGATTTGAAAAGATCAGAGGATTTAAAAAACAACAGGAAAACTAAAATACGGTTTTATGTTTTGGAAATTGTTTGTTAGTAACATAACATGTATACAGGTTTTATTTGTTGGGCTCAAACATGCACGATCAGCGGAATGGTCCTTTAAAACTGTCTTGATGCTGATTTAGTAAACACAAAATATAACTTTAGGCATAAATAAAGACGCATCTAAAACAAAGTTAAACTCTGTACAGACAGAAAGTTTCTTTAGGGGTCGTGGTTTAGGTGGGATTTACAGGTCTGATCTGATTTATCTGATCTGATCTGATTTAAAGGAACATTCCATGTTTTAAAGCTGTGAAAAGAGTTCTAAAGAGTTGTAAAGAATCATAAAGAGTTATAAAGCGTCATTAAGAGTTATAAAGAGTTACAAAGAGTTGTAAAGGGTTGTAAAGAGTTTCAAAGAGTTGTAAAGTGTTATAAAGAGTTATAAAGAGTTACAAAGAGTTGTAAAGAGTTATAAAGAGTCATTAAGAGTTATAAAGAGTTGTGAAGAGTCAAAGAGTTATAAAGAGTTAAAAAGAGTCATAAAGAGTTGTAAAGAGTTTTAAAGAGTTATAGTTACAAAGAGTTATAAAGCGTCATAAAGAGTTATGAAGCGTTATAAAGAGTTACAAAGAGTTGTAAAGAGTCAAAGAGTTATAAAGAGTTATAAAGAGTTGTAAAGAGTTACAAAGAGTTGTAAAAAGTCAAAGAGTTGTAAAGAGTTATAAAGAGTTATAAAGAGTCATAAAGAGTTGTAAAGAGTTTTAAAGAGTTATAGTTACAAAGAGTTGTAAAGAGTTATAAAGAGTCATAAAGAGTTATGAAGTGTTATAAAGAGTTACAAAGAGTTGTAAAGAGTCATAAAGAGTTATAAAGAGTTGNAGAGTTATGAAGTGTTATAAAGAGTTACAAAGAGTTGTAAAGAGTCATAAAGAGTTATAAAGAGTTAAAAAGATTTATAGAGTTGCAAAGAGTTGTAAAGAGTTATAAAGAGTTGTAGAGATTTATAAAGAGTTATAAAGAGTTGTAAAGAACTGTAAAGAGTCATAAAGAGTCATAAAGAGTTGTAAAGAGTTATAAAGAGTTATAAAGAGTTTTAAGAGTTATAACGAGTTATAAAGAGCTATAAAGTTTTCACTTTTCATCAGAATCACAAACCAGACAAACTGTACAAAGTGCTGCTGCCATAATGCAAATTTCCTGAAATGAGAAGATATTAATGAGAAACTTTGTGAGAATATGAATGAAGCAGACAGCAGAGAAGCTTCTAGAAACAAACTGAAACTGTCAATTAAAGGCAACAGGTGAATTTAAGACCAGATTCATTGATATTATTATCAGTTATCAATCAGTTATTGATTCTGCAAACACAAAGACCCAGCAGCCATATTTATACATGTTCACCTGTGTGTGTGTGTGTGTGTGTGTTACTGAATGCGCATTGATTTAGAACAGGAAGTGGAGTCTGCTCCGTCGTTGGAACTGATGGTTTCCAGGCATCAGCTCACTTGGCGTTGCTCCGGGACGTTCGCTGTTTAGTCATGGTTGTCAGCATCTGGCTGATGTAGGAGGTCAGGAGGTCATCCATCTTGTAGCCCTGAGGTTTTTGGAAGGGTCAAAGGTCAGATATTGTAGAAGTGGTATCTGACGTAACACCAACTGAGCCGAATTTCCACCTGTGGCCATTAGACGTGCTGTGTTAGCAGCATCCCCACGCGAGTTTTACAGCCGATTTAGGATCGATTTAGCCGTCGGACGCTCAGATGGATTTCTGGTGTGTCAGAAATTTTGTCCGACATTAATTGGTCGATCCGATTAATGAAAAGGTGTGAAAAGTGTGTCTGTGTGAATAGTAACAACAAACATGGCACAAGCAGCAGAGTGTGTGGACAGGAAGCGGACAGAAAACCTGAGAGCAGATTACAGAGATGTGACAACAAAGCAGAATGGACTCTGCCTTTCTTTTTATTTTCAGCATAGCACTTTATAAAAAAAATCCTTCCATTTGCTCTTCTTGGATTTCTATCTGGTTTGAGGAGCTTTAACTTTATTGGAATTGTCAATGGACACAGCCAAACGGAGCTTCTGTTTAAACGTGCAGCGTGAGAACAGAGATCGGGGGCGTTAGCCGTAAAAGATGGCTGATTCAATCGCTCAGCGAATGATAATGCAACACACACGATTGTGAGCATGCAAAAGCATATTCAGCAATTCTATTTCAAATATTAAATCCTAATATAAAATATCTGGATTAAATCTTCACATGGAATGGAGATGGAAAATAGGATGAGGATGGAAAAGAAATCAAGGAAACTTCAAGAGCTGATAGTTGTAACCATTAAAAGGCGACAGCAAGACAGACAAGATGGAGCCCAACACGCGCTTCCTGTTTCAAAAGTTGCGTGATCTCTGAGTCTCTGCTTTTAACAACACGGCTCATCATTTATGCCGTACATATAACATTTTGTCACATGACTTTAAAGATTCAAAGCCTGTGTGATGGGGTGGGAATGTTTTGACCTGTTGGACTTTTTCAGACCTTCAGCTACAACCCACGTGTCAGCGAGTCCAAACCAGTAAGACCAGTAGCTCACCAGTGAAGTCTCACACAGCAGCTTGCTGCCTCGCACCAGGTTTCCGATGGTGATGTGGAAGTAGGAGTTGCCGCTGCTCCAGTTGGAGATCTTGGTGAAGGGGTGAGTGATCAGAATGTCCTGCAGAAAAAAGAACAAATTTACTTTACCAAAGCCAAACTCCAAACAATTCTACCAGCAAACTTCCACTGCCCCCTTCAGGCTGTCAAAGGGCAAAGTCACCTTTTGCAACTTTAAAGGAGCATACCGCTGTTTGTTCACAGTGTTTCCCATACATAGGTGAAACTTGGGCGGCCCACCCAGTTAATGAAAACCTGGCCAGGTTTTGCAAGATGACCCAGCCTTAAAAACACACACATTTATTAATGTTGTCAAACCGCTGACCAAACATGGCTAAAATATGGAATAAATCTGTAATCTTACCATTGTTTGGAAGGTAAAAGTGTCCTAAAATTATCCCATGTTAGGTTTTGTCATTTAGGTTTTGTCACTGTTAATCCATTTTACAGCAAAATCCCCGAAGACCGGCATCTATCTCCTTCCTTATGAGCGTACCGTAAATGCTTTAATAGCGGCAGCTCTTTTTTTTTTTTTTTTTTTTTTNTCTAATTTTAAAATATATGTAACTTCCATGCTTCTCACCAAAGTTTCCCTCTGCTGTGTTATAGTTAATTAGTTTCTTTAGGCTGAATTTACACTATAAGTCTTGATGCTCAATTCTGATCTTTTGCCTATATCTGATTTTTTGTTCAGTGTATTTACATTTTCTTTTTTAAGCGGCTCATATCTGATACCTGTATTTACATGCTTTGACCTTTGACCTGTAGCAGCAGGATGCAGCTACACATGCACGCATTTCTGAGACGCATGTAAAGAATACGCTTCATTGGACTAAGATGAGAGAAGTATTTAAAATCTGATCAGCAGGTTAAAACTTTCACATGCAGAGAGAAACATCTGATATGTTGTGTGAGCGTTTATCTCTCCATCAGGACACGTATGTTCATCGGTTAATCACGGAGGAGAAGCGGGTGGAGTTGGAGTTTTGCTGCTGTAACAGGAGCCTGTTATCACACACTAACACGTCTATTTGACATAAACACACATCAGTATGTCTGATATATATAGCATGTCCTCCATTTCTGTTTACAGAGAGCGTCATCATATTGATGACATCATCATATGCAGATAAAGCAGAACGTTACCTAGGAGTCGGAATGGGAAGGAAATTCTGATCTGTGGATTTAGACAGCAGCAGCATTGGCGGATATCTGATACGTATCCGATTTATTTCCACATATGTCAGTGGCCCAAAACAGATCTGAGAATATCTGATTCCATGTGGCTTTTTACCATTTATATCTTCAGGAGNAGTGGCCCAAAACAGATCTGAGAATATCTGATTCCATGTGGCTTTTTACCATTTATATCTTCAGGAGACAAATCTGATACGTGTCACATGTGAGCAAAAGATCAGAATCAGGTTGTATGTGTGTGGTGTAAATGCGGCCTTACTTTTCCTTTAAAACCTCACTGAGGTCGAATGAAAACACACTCATTGTGTTACTGTGGTTGCCTAGCAACCAGTACTGTACAGTCTGGTAGTGGCCATTTTCAACTAGATCTGAGCAGCTTTTTTTTTTTTTTTTTNATTTTTTTTTTTTTTTTTTACAACATACATACATGTTACATTACTGACAATATCCAAAACATAAAAACATATTTTACTTTTCTTGTTATTTATTTTTCAGATCCACAAATCTTTCAAAATCAAATGTTCAGGTGATACATCCACCTTAAAATTCAATGTTTCACCTGCTAACACTTATGCACAATTGTAGAAGGCACAGTCATTTTAATTTCTTGGTAAAAAAAAAAAAAAATGTTCAAAATAACCGACATGGTCCTTTAATGTGGTGTGCAAACATAAGTTGTCTCTAACTTTTAAGAGTCTAGAGTCCTTCAGGCTGATCAACAATTTATTAGCCTTTGCATTAGCATACACACAGTCTTCTCCTGGGACTATATTTCCTGGTGGAAATATAGTCCCAGCAGCTCCATGTTGGATCAGTTAAATAAAACTAATTAGATTTGTTTTTTTTTTTAATCTAATAGACATGTTCTCTGTGATGGATTATGTATCTCAAGCATGTTTCAAGTCTCTACAAGTTGATTTTTATATCATACAGGAATGAACTGAAACCAATGGCAGTCTGGAAGGTAGGAAAAACAATCCTACATTTTACTGCTGAAGTAGTATATTCTGGGAAATGGGTGCCAATAACATAACGTGTATACAGATTGTATTTATGGGCTCAAATATACACGATTGCTGGTATGGTCCTTTAAATATTTAGCTCATGCTGTGCGGACAGATAGATAAATTCATACTTACCTTAGATTTGGGATCAATCAGACTGATGCCATGTTTATTGATCGCTATCAAAAGGGTCTCTGGGTAATTTGGATCAGTCGCTTGCTGAAGAAAGAAAGGAACTGCTTAAAAAAGTAATAACAGACTTTATTTTCCAGAAAAATGTGTTGCTTCTCTTTGTTCTGCTTTCTGCTTGTGATAATCCTGTTTAATAATAATTCAGAAAATGAGGCACTATGTATTGTTGCATACAAACGCTGAGTTTAAACCAGCTCTCTCAAACCAACCATCCTCTCTGTCCAAAATGTGTAATTTTCAATTAACTTGTAATTTCCAAAATTTGAGAGAGGAGTGAAGGAGGCCATTTATGTTCATGTAGAGAGACCTTCCCTCAACGGAAATGGAGTCTCAGATAAAATCTACCACCACCTACAGTGCTGCTGTCTTCACTTCCTAAGACATTTGGGGACAGGTCCTGCATCCAACCAGGGGACCATTAAAAATCAGAAGTTGAAATTTATTATTTGAAATTTATTCGTTGTTTAAAATTTGAATAATGCATTTTACATCACGCATCATTAAAAAAAACTGAATAATAAATCTATTTATTTGAAACTGAAGGTTAGTTGTGATCTGACAACATCATTACTGTAGTTACTGGAGGTTTAACATCCTTCTGTGCATTCATTTCTGACTGATGAAGCCATTTGGATGGATGTTGAAATGTTTCAGATTTAAAAAAAAAACTTGAATCCTGTTGACCAGACTCAGTTTTCATACAATATGTCTACCTGCTTGGACAACTGAGAATCTTCATCAGAACAGGATGGAGGTTCTGTCAGCAGAACAGGACACACAATGTAATGACATCACAACAACAGAGCAGACAGAACGTGTCGATGCTAATTGTGCTGTATGTCTTTGTATTATTGCAGATTCAATTAAAAGAAGAAAAAACATTATTCAGCGCTTGAGTATATTTTATTCAATATACAAAAGCTAAAAGACTTATCACCGTGGATGTTACGCTCAGCATTTGTGTGCAGCAGTAAGTAGGGTGTCTCACTTTCTGAATTATTAAGCAGTGTTTCACATGCTTAAAGCGAGAAGAGATTAGCACATACAAGCGATAACTACAGAGACAAAAGAAAAAGTTTAAATTTAAAAACCAGTTAATGTGTAAGAATGTGCAGAAGCTGTGGAATTTCAAGTACCTTGACTTCAAAGAAGGCAGAACCAAAGGTGGGCCACTTGTAAAGGATTTTGAGGAAGGAGAGCTTGGCCTCTTCTTGAGTCTTCCCTGAGTGCTTGTTGTATAACAACATTATAGACTGGAAAAAAAAGGCAGGAAGGTAAAAGGTTCTTTCTTTGCCATCATTTATTTTCTCTATCATTTGTTCCCTTAGAAGACATATTTCTATGTCTGAATGAGTCTGTATGTGGGATCCTTGTTGGCGTTAATTTGATACGGTTTGTTGATGCACACAGTAAAGACATTGTTGAGGCAGCAGGCAGGTAGAAAACGAGAGCTGTGGACTGCAAGTTAAAGGACCATACTGGCGATTTTGCATGTCTAAGCCAATACATCTGACCCGGATACACATTACGTTACTGACAATTTCCAAAACATGAAACTGTACTTTAATTTTCTTGTTATTTTATGTAATCTCCCAATATTTCAAAATCAAATGTTTGGTGATAAACTAACCTTAAAATTCAATGTTTTGCCTGCTAACGCTAACATCTGAAAGTAGAAAGTACAGTCATTCTTATTTCTCCATAAAAGAAGTTTTCTCCTGGGACTATGCTCCTTGGTGGAGACTTACATCGTCTACAAATAATAACTGCATCTTGTTCACAATAATGGATTACTTATCTCAAGCATGTTTCAAGTCTATACAGTTTGATTTTAATAGCATACTGGAAAACCAATGGCAGTCTGGAAGGTAGGAAAGACAATTCAATTTTTTTTTTTTTTTTTTTTNTTTTTTTTTTTTTTTTTTGGTGGGTGGGGGGGGATGTTGGCAGTAATGTAAAGCGCATGCAGGTTGTATTTATTAGGCTCAAACAGTCAAAATCACCAATATGGTTCTTTAATGGCAGTCTGTCATCACAAAAAACCTAAATAAAAGCAAAAATGCTTAAAAGACCATACTGCCATTTTGCATGTTTGAGCCTAATATATTCAATTTTCATACATGTTAACGTTACTGACAATCATTTCCCAAAGCATACTACTGGAACGGTGAATTAAAAATGTTTTTCCTACCTTCCAGACCTCCATTGGTTTCAGTTCATTCTGCTATTAAAATCAACTTGTTGATACTGTAAACGTTCTTGGGATAGGTAATCCATCATCACCAACAAGACGTGTATTCAGGTTTTTTTAGAAGTTATGTAATTTTAGTGTTTAAGCTCAATAAAAAGCGTGGAGTGAATGTATGCCTCCACCGGGGAATATAGTCCCAAAAGAAGACCTGCGTTTATGGAAAAATTTAAAGGACCGTGACTTCATAAGGCTGTGTAACTATTAGCAGGAGAAACATGGATTTTTAAGGTGGGTGTATCACTTGAATATTTGATTTTGAAAGATTAAGAGATTTAGCAAAATATCAGGAAAGCTGAAATACGGTTTTATCCTTTGGGAAATGATTGTCAGTAACGTAACATGTATGAAAACTGAATATATTAGGCTCAAACATGCAAAATGGACGGTATGGTCCTTTAAATTCAAAGTTCAGCCATGGAAACCTGTGTTTTGATGACGTCAGCCAGTAAAAAGGCTTTAATGTGACCGCTCACCCTCTTCCAGTCGTCCGGGGAGAGATGTCGGATCTGGTCCTGAGGGACGAGCTCCTTGAGGATCTTGGAAATATTGAGGAAGTGGGATTTCTCCTCCTCAAACTTCACCCTGTAGATCAGCGCTGCCAGCTGGTGCACCTCCTCTGTGGAACACCTGTGGTAGCCACGCAGGTACTTCGGCAGCTCCTACACAGCGAAAACAGCTGTGTGTGTGTGTGTGTGTGTGTGTGAGACTGTATGATCATATATTTTTAGCTTGAAAGCATATGAGGAAATTTAACCATTTTTATGCCATAAGATTACAAAATATAACAGTAACTGGCCAATAGTTGAATTTATACTTCCATCATCAACCCCTAATTGTGTCACAATTACATTTACTTTCAGATGTTTAGCTTAAGATGGAATTTTTGTAGGTTTTTTAAAAAAATACATTTTGTATTACAGTTTGTTCATTATATAATTAAACATGAAATCCTGTTTTGAGTATTTGAGGTGTGTGTTGTTACTTGGTAGTAGTGGAAGATGGAGTCGGCCATGGAGTCTTTTCCCGGTATGGTGTTAGTCCACAGCTTCTTCATGAAGAACACCTGATACGTCAGTGAAGGCACTACACCTACACATACATGCACACACACACACGCATGTTAGAAGATAAATACTCACAGGAAGATGAACCAGTTAAATAGTCAATTTATAAGCTTTGAGCAAATCTTTTTACCATCTTTTACATGTCTGGCTTTTTTGATCCAGTCAGTCAGGTGCCTCACAAAGTCAAAGAAGAAGTCGCCGTCAGGCACACTAATGACCTGCAAAAAATCATCCCAAAGTCAATTTCTCTGAAAAACATGAGAGTCTTTACGTCTTGGCACTGCTACGACCATCATCAGAAGGGTGAGGCATGTACAACATCAAACCCACACAAATGGGTGAAGGAGCAGCCCATCGCATATTCAGGATGTGGAATTTTCTGGAAAATGCTGTTTGGGAAAGCGCGCAGAGAGAATGTTAAATATAACCTGAAAATAGAAGATCAGGGTGTTGAACTGACAGTGTTGGTAAAATATATGGAATTAGTTTCCTTACTATTTTGAGAGAGTTTAGTTTTGGTTTTTTTCAGCCTTTATGTGTGGTTTACATGTGTTTAATTTTTAATGTTCGATCATTTTCTTGGAGCAGGTGTTACTCAGTGTCATTTAAAAAGTAAATTGAGTCATGTAGAGTATACCGGAGCAGGAATCCAGATACCTGGGCTGCACTGTCCTCTCACCTTGTCGGTGATCTTGACAAACAGACTGAAGCCCTCAGATGATTTGAGCATAAGTCGTGCAGAGATGTTGTGGCAGAAGTCTTTAGCTTTAGTGCTCGACTCCACCTCAAACACCTGCAAACACAAAGTACCTGAAACACAAACTGACGAGTTGCTCATAGGATGAGGAAATCAATTAAATGTGAAAAGACAGCGAAGTTGATGATCGCCGATCACCTCATCTGAATCATCAGGGAAGTAAACTTTATGGAAGATCTGGGTGGTTTTGTGCTGGATGGCCTCCACCTCCACCAGATGAGGAGGATACTTTCTTGATCCATTCCTGTAACACAACAGCACAGAGGAGAGATGAAGTAGATGAAATGGAAGTGTGTGTATGTCTGTGTGTGTATGTGTGTCTCACTGTAAGGCTTTCTGTAAACGCTGCATGCAGTCTGGAGCGAGTGGAAAGTGTTTTTTGGCCTTGAGGAACTTCTGGACATGAGGCAGCAGGATGTTACTGGGAGGAAACAAACCAGTGCAGAGCCACAGTAGCTCCCAGCCCTTCTCCTCACTGTACCTACACACACACACACACACACACACACACACACACACACAAGGTATGGTATAACATGTGGCAAGGATGGGCAATTGGTGGCTTGTGGGCAGGATACAGCCCGCACCTTTAGTCTAGCAGGCCCTTGGACAGAGCTGTTTCTTCCATTGGGCGGTACATGTGGCTGCACAGGGCCCCCAAGCCACCAGGGGGCCCGCATGCAGCGTTTATGTTTTTCTTTCTTTCTTTTTTTTTTTTTGAGTGGGTAAGCGCTATGACAGGGCATGTCTGTGCTCTCCATGAATGTAAAGCAGTTAGGCTGTCACAGCGCCCCCTTGTGGTCTGACAGAAAAATGACATTCGCTACCAGGGCTAACCTTTGGCAGGCTGCCAAGTATTGACGTTGAATGTAGATGTGGAAAGATGAGGCGTTTGTATCCCTCAAAAAGAAAGGCCAAAACTGCCAAAGAGGAAAAACTGGCCCAGAATATCGGTAAGAAATTATCTTCATTAATTTAACCCTTTTTCCTTAAAAAGGTGACTTGTTTTTAGTTTTACTGTTAGCTAAAAATGTTAAAAAGTTTTGTTATTAGCTAATTAGCTATTTAGCACAAAGCTGCCACTGTGCCAAAATAAAAATGCCCACTTTATCCTTTTAAGGAGAAAATTAAGTCGTTATAATTTTTTTCTCATTTTAATGTGAAAGTAAGTTATAATGAGAAATATTTCTCTCTATGAGGCCATAACAGGTTATCTGTTATAAGGAGACACAAAATTAACTCGTTTTTATTAGATAGCCTACGTTTGTCATTATAACGAGATGGGATAATACGGTTAGAACGAGAAATATTTTATGTTTTACCGATGTATGAAAAATTTTGGTAAAAGGAGAAACGTTTCTTCTTACTTTATAACATGATAATTAGTTCTGTAGAGAAAAAGGAAGGCAGCTCTTTGGCCCAGCAGCATTACCATGGTTCGTCTCCTGATAACATGGACATTAGCAACAACTCTACGTGTTATAATGAGAAGATAACTTCGTATCTCATTATAACGGAAATGTTTGTTGTTATAATGATACCTTCACGTTAAAAAGTTGAAACAAACTTGTTGTAATGAGATGATTTTCTCTTTGTAAGGAGAAGGTGGTCAGTTTTTGTTGTTGTCAGGTAGGAGCTCTGCACTTCTGTAACTACTAGCAGGTCTTAGCTCTGCTCACATTTTGTGACCTAATTTGCATGATCTACCTTGTTTAATGATAATGATGTCCTAATTCAAAAGTATATGCTAGTATTCAAAATATAGCATTCAACAAGAATATGACAGAGAGAGAGAGAGAGAGAGAGAGAGAGAGAGAGAGAGACTGTTTTTGCATAATAAAGTAATAAAGTTCCAGGGTCTTGTGGCCATAGTCAGTGGATCGTTTTGGTTTGGGTTGGGGGCCCCAGCGTAAGACCTTGCACAGGGCCTCAAGATGTTCAGAAACGGCCCTGCTGCTCCATGGTTCACCCTTTTTGGTGTAAAATTTGACCTACTGTATTGAGTAACTGGTTGGGTTCCACACTGCCTTTACCTCCACGGTTTTGTCGTCTTGGTGATAAGGCAATGGCACCTAACATAACTAATAACAAATTTACTGTCGTAAAAGTTGGACTTATCACAGCTGTAAGAATTATATTGCAAAACTGGAAAAATCCCAGATGTCCCACTATGAAGGAATGGACTGAAGAAATGATTAGGATTTCATCATATGAACATATGTTGGGTGGAATTAACAATGAGGGGAAAACAAAAGAGACATGGGATCAATTATGGTTACATGTTAATTTAAACGTAACATAGGATGGTAAACAAAAAAGTTATTTATTGATTCCTTGCCTTTCATGTTCATGCTTTTATTTGTTTTTGTGCTATGGAATGGCTACCTCTTGATTTGTATGGATGTACTGTACTGTATCTGCTCTATGATTTGCTGCTGCACTGTTCTGGAAAATAAATACAAATTTGAATTATAAAAAAAAAAAGAAACAGCCCTGCCCTTGGATGACTTCTCAATTAATAAAAATGAAAATTCTACAAAGTGTTTTCCTTTATTACCACCACCTATCAGCAGAGGATGCTCGGTCATTACTAATGCTGCATTTACTACCATCCATTCCATTCTAGTAAAGCTTTCAATGAGAGAATAAGATCGGGTTTGGGTTGAGGGGAGAAGCAGTGCTGCACATTAACATCCAGCAGAAGCAGTTATTTTCTGTTATTCCTTGTATATCTCCAAGAGCAAACATCTCGTCTCTTTTCCTCTCCATAGTGATAGAACGAGAGAAAGGGAGAGAATGAGATCAGGGTTGGTCTGGGGAGGGCTGCAGAAAATCTCCCTTATTCTTTTGTTTTATTTAATGTATTTACCGTGAGAGTTGCCCATCCCTGACATGTCAAACAAGGTGTGAGCTCCTGATGTGCTTTTGTGGTATAAAAAGATCTAAGGCTAAGGCTTGTGAAGGGTGAAAAGTTTTTAAGTCTTTGTCATTTTAAACACACTTTTCCTTTCAGAAAATGTATATGGAGGCATACGAAAACATTTTGGAATCGCAAAACATAATCCAACTGTCACGTAAAATAAATTAGTCATGTATTTTATGTGATTCATCCTTAGCCATAACTTCTGGCAGCACTTCAGGCCTCCCCTTTTGGTGTGTGTGCAGCAGACGTACTTGATGTGGTTATCAGTGAGCTGTTTGATGATCTGACAAAAGATCTCGTCTTTGAGAGGCTCAGTCTTCAGCGCTCCTTCAAAGATCTGGTCGGTGAGCTCGTGGATGGAGTGCACTCGTTTGGCTGGATAGTCGCCCATGTACTTCATCACAGGTACAGCCGTGATTAAGGACCATCAGCAAAGAACACAATAAATGTAACACTGACAGTACATTTAGATAACACGGGTCAAAACACCAGCGGCCGGATTTATAAAAAAAATCACACTAAGTATGCAGCGTCACACTAAATAAAAGCCGTGATAACTGAAGCTCATTCATAAAGCTTCTCTCACGTTAATCAAAGCATCATGTCTCATTAAGGTGGCGTTGTTCTCAGGTGTGTCTCAGGTAAAAGCTAATGAAGATCAGAGAGCTGCCAATGAGCTGCTTCATATTTACCAGCCATGATTTATCCTGATTTATCTGGTGTTAAAGGACCATAACGGCCGTTTTGCATGTTTGAGCCTAATATATTCAGTCTTCATACATGTTATGTTACTGACAATCATGTCCCAAAGGATAAAACTGTATTTCAGCTTTCCTGATATTTTGCAAAATCTCTTCTTCTTCTTCTTCTT